>JBBPTF010000087.1:0-32703 GCA_038094015.1 Phylloporus cf. gajari | reverse complement strand
AACCATCCTCTATCAATCTAGACTCTCATACCTCAAGAGAAGCCTCTGCTAAGTACAGTAAGTCTCAACTGTACATACTCCCTTCGTTGTACTGCGCACCCCAGTGGAACAAGCTTCAGTTTCATTAGTAGTATGCTTATTTCCAGTAGGAGAAACTTCCTGACGGTGCGACATTGTTGGGCATCGTCTTGTCATCGGACAAAACTAATATTTCTATAATGTCTGGGAATCGCATGGCTCACCCCCTACTCCTGAGTCTTGCCAACATCGCCTCTAGTATACGCAGCAAGGGCTCACTCCATGCCCATTTATTACTTGCCCTGCTCCCAGTTCCGACTTTCATCCACAAAAAATCCGTGTTCGCTTGCTCCTCGCCAATAGGTTGTTCCACCACTGCCTTGACTTGGTACTCGTGCCTCTGAAAGTTGCTGCAGCTGTCGGCATCATCATGGATGATCCATGTGGAAACCTACAGTATTGCTATACGCCGCTCGTTGGATATATTGGTGACACGCCAGAGCAGAGTTTAGTCTCAGGCACGAGCCCAAGAGCTTCCCCTATATCGATTGCTACGTACGATCAATTCGGTGATGATAGGCGCTATGATCCCCGAACTGCTGAGCACACTCTCCGTGCTATTGCCGCAGTGTGTAGTCTAGTCGATCCCAATGATTTCGACGCCTTTATCAAGTTTGCAAAGTCTTATGGACTCAATGGCATCCATGAACCCTGCTGGAGGGACTGGCTTCTTTTGTGCCCAGCCCGATTCTTGAAGGTCGAACTACTTCACCACTTCTTCCGGTTCACTTGGGACCACGACATACAATGGTGTATTTCGATCGTCAGGGCGGATGAAATCAACTACCACTTCACTCTCCTGCAAACGCTGGTCGGCTACTGTTCGTTCGATGATGGAATCTCAAAGTTAAAGCAAGTTACCGGTCGCGATCACTGTTCAATCCAACAATATATCGTTTGTACCATTGCTGGTGCAGTCCCTTTTCGTTTCCTTGCCGCAATTCATGCACTATTAGACTTTCATTATCTCACACAGATGCCCGTTTTTGACGAGCGGGCATTGGCCAAGCTTGACGTTGTGCTGGCTTCGTTCCACACTCATAAAGATGCCATCATAGCTGCCGGTGCATGATCTGAGCACTTCAAAATTCCTAAGCTCGAACTCTTGCAGCATGTCATACCTTCAATTCGTGCCTCAGGTGCCCTCACCCAGTGGTCGGCAGATGTAACCGAGCACGCACATGTGACAGAAATAAAGAACCCGGCGTGTGCAGGTAACAATCAGAACTATTACACCCAAATCGCCCACCACTTGGATCATGCTGAGAGATGTTTCAAGTTTGACTTGGCTACCGCAATTGCTTCCTCCTACGAGTGTCCTGACACTGACAGCAGTGATGATCTCGCTGACAACGAGGAACATGAGCCCGACGAGGAGACGCTCAACACTATGCTTTACGACGCTCCTACACGCACAGTCCTCGATTATTTCGAGACCGCCAATCGGCTCTTTAATGACACGTCGCCTAATGCGCCACACCCGAGACATACGTTCGCGTCGCACACCACTGCCATCCATCTTGCTCTTAAACCACATCACCGGACGTCTATCAATGAAGCTGCCACCATGTTTGAACTGCCTGACCTCCGTCCAGCGATTCGTGATTACCTCAATTGTCGTGCAAATGGTGTAGATCATACCATCGCAGGTCAAAGACATGCCGTGCCGAACTGCAGCCTACCTTCAGACAAACTACACATTTGGATCAAGGTTTGTGTCCAAACCAGAAACTATCATGATCCTGGAATTGTCGAGGCCGCTCAAACACTAAATGTTGCCCCCCCCTCACAAGAACACCCACGTGGCATCTATGATAGTGTGATCTTCAGTCCAGGTGCTGAGAGCGACTGGCCATCGTGCGGTCTGCATGGTGAGTTTGGCTGTTTATATCCGATCCCTGACTCACATTCTTTCAGAACATATGATTGTTCAACTTTGACTTGTTTTCCGTGTGCTTGGTATGGACGAATTCCTCACCTATGTTCAACGTTTCAATGTCACTCCACCTCCTCCTGGCTACACAACAGAGGTGGCAGTGGCGGGTCTTTATACCCTAAAACGTGTGACAAGAAGCAACAGGGGACGAATTGGAGACATGCTCCCGTTATCCCATCTTTGCTCTCCTGTCCATTTGATCCCGCACTTTGGGAAAATGGCGAATGCTCACCTCACCAAACATACGAGTCAGGAATTGTCAAATGAGTTCTGGCTGAATACTTATTGGAATAAGCAGATATATTACTCGCTCTCTGCCAATGACATCGTGTAGTAATGGATAATCGCAGGAATATAATGTTATTGTTTCGTTGTTACCTCGGTTTTGCCTCGAGGATCAAGCTCTACTAAGGCCAAATGCTGGCCACTCCCCCTCGTCCTCGAAATGCGATTACCGAACAGTCTATAACCCCCCTCCACCCTAAAACATCCTTGGTTCCACTGGATGGCAGAATCCTCAAAGCCATCACTATCAACACAGAACTCACCACTGAGCTTGAGAATGCCACGATACACGAATGGGCAGGTCTCAAAGGCAGTTACATCAAATTTTGGTGCCAACTCTCATCTCTCTCGGATCTCTCTCGAGTCCAAGCTCGAGACTTGAAGACAAAACAAGAAACCTCGTTGTTTCTCCGTGACCACTGGGATCCTTCACTGATTCCCGTTGCACTGTGCCAGCCTTAGTCTGAGTCGGCTGAAGCTACTAGCCCTTCCCATGATTCCTCTAGCGCAAGGACCCTAGCTCGGAGGTCGCAGTCTAGTCCACCCACACAGCGCCAGTCCAGAGCTACTCAGAGGCACCCCGCCACCACTTCGTCCTCTGCTTCAAAAAGGCGCTCACTCAGGCGGCAATCTGTCACTGTTGCCATTCCTAATACTTCCATGCAAGAGACTATCAAGGCGACAGTCCTTCCTCTTCCCGGTTCTGAAGAGATGAGCGTCGCTACTTTTCTCAACCAAGTCATTGCATCGTTTCCAGATCCTTCAAGTCCCAGTGAGTCCTGTTCTGAAGGATGGACGGGGCTTCGTCTCACAGCATCGTCGGCGGCGGCGAGCACAGCACATCCCCTACATCTCTGGTCCTCGCAGTACGCTACCAAACCAATTGAAAATTCACAGCTTACTATCAAGCCCGACATCGTTTTTTGTGGTCAACTCGATCTGCATACTGGATTCGCATGGAACAACATGATTTCGTTCCTTGAGTTCACCTCCTCTGCATACAGCGCTCAGTTGCGGTGCAATATCATTCGGAAGGTGTATGCTATATTCATGTCACAGCCTTGTAGGCGTTTTGTAGTTGTGCTCTCTATTGCCTGTCAAGAATTCCAACTCCACGTCTTCAACCGCGCAGGCACTATCCATTCCTTAGGATACAACTTACACAAATCTGCCAACCTCTTCATTCGCATCATCTATGTATTTGCTTTTGGGGACCCCCACTCGCTTGGATTCGACACAACCTTCATTGATCCTACGTTATCTCCTTCCATTGTATTTCGGCCCTGCAACACCCGCGCGATCCAAAAATCGCGGTTAATTTATATTTGTGACATACCGTATACCATCATACACCCAATATTTATCAGCCATTTAATCCGAGGCAGGGCGACAAGTTCCTGGGCTGTCAAACGGGGGAGGAATACGTACATGATAAAGGACTACTGGACTCACAAGGGTAGAAAAGTGACAGAGGAAGAAATCCTCAAGAAGATTGGTGGGCTTTTAGGCGTGCCTACATTGGTCGAAGCATGGACGGTCCAAGTAGAAGGCACCGACGAGACAACCAACCTACTCTGACCCGCATTTCTCACTAGGGGAATATCATTCGAGACACGCATCCACCAACGTCTTCTGATGACACCTATCGGTGAACCCCTAGTCAATTTTGATTCTTTACAAGAGTTTGTGAGCATTTTCATTGACATCGTGCACGGTAAGCACTATCACTCTAATTCTCATGCAGATCCCAACTTTTTCTTTTCTAGTTCATTGTGTTCTCATGCACAATTATTGTATTCTCCACCGCGATGTCAGTCTTAATAATACCCTCATGTTCGCCTGTCGGGACCGTTGGCCTGCCCTGTCAGATGCTCAAAAGAAACGCAAAGACGTCATCGCCAACAAGAAATTTCGCCGTGGGCTCCTTATCGACTTTAATTATGCCAGTTTTCTAAACACGGAGAATCAAGGGGTGTCTAGTGGCGATCGCACAGTAGGTTGCTTCCCTCAATTTATCCTACTCAGTACTAAGTAATATATAGGGTATGATCCCATTTATGGCAATCGATCTCTTGTGAGAGTATACTGATCCTTCCAGCACCTTTGTGCATATGTTCTCGCACGACCTGGAGTCGCTCATCTACGTTCTAGTGTGGGTGTGCATACTTTATCAGGCACCCAACCAGCTTCGCTATGATAAGACCGTTGAACAGACTTGTCTTAAACAATGGGCATTGGCGAAGACGGTCAACGATGTTCAAGCCTTACACAACCAGAAGCTGGGTCAGTTATTGTCGAATACTATGCTTGAGCACTTCACACCGTACCTCAAACCGATGAAGCCGTTCATTGCCCGACTCTATAAGCTGATTCAGCTTTCTCGTGATCCCGATAGCGCTGTCTCTCTCTCTCACACAGCCGTCACGGATGTGCTTATGGATGCCTTTGACTCCGTTGAAGAAGTCTCTTGCAGTGCTGTGAACGCCAAGTGGGCATGGCAAAGTTCACAAAAGGAGCCTGTCCCCACTCAATCTGGTTACTATTTGGAAGGACGGAATGTTCGCCGCAGGGTCGTTTGAGCCACGGGTGATTTGTTACCTATGAGATTCCCAGTCATACATACTACATAGTATATGAACGGACTTATATACCGCGCTAGCAGGTTTTTTACCAAATCCTCATGACGTGATGTTGTAATTGATGGAACTTGAGATTGCTATATTCAGAATCAAGCGAGTGATAAATTTTCTTTCGAGCTGTGCAAGATGATACTAGTCGCAATCATGATGAACGGCTGCATAGGGCACAGTGTGCTCATAGTGTCCAATGTGTTGCCAAAGGTAAGTATCTTTTGCTGATGAGTCTCTCTTACACATCCATGACAGGTCCCCGCCATGAATTATGGTATAAAACCACGGGAGAAATTTCTGTGAGCACCACCCTTTTGCCTTCGTTCACCTTCGAAGTCTTTGGTCTGCTAGTGGTCGTTCACATGGTGAAAAGTTCAAAGAAGCGTTCTACAGCTGTGGAGCAGTTGGACATAGCATCCCAGCTCGATGATTCCGCGGTTGATTCGAACCTACGCAAGAAAACGAGAACTCATCAGGCTCCCCCGGACAGTAAGTTCATCTAGCACATTATGTTTTTTGTTTTTAGTTGCTCAGACACTGTTCATGGGATTCCCAGCTCTCTCGTCAACTCGCCGATCTTCAAGGGCAAATAAAGGCAGTGGAGGCCAGCTCGCACAGATGCAAAACATCGAGCGCGTGCAGACCCAGGCCACTGCTAGGGTCATGCAGATGGATATCGTCACGGAAAATGAGCCTCTCAACCCAATGGCCCCCATAGCGGAGAGGCTACCCAAATGGCAAGTATGTTGTTTGGATCAAACAGTTACTTGAAGAACTTGGGTATAATCTTAAACCCATTCCCATCTGTGGTGATAATCAAGGATCCATATTCATGGCATCTAATCCAGTCACTGAAACTTGAAACAAACATGTTGAAATCAAATGGCATGTAGTAAGAGATTGGGTTAAAGATGGTACCATCAAAATATTTTTCATTGATGGATCCTCTAATCCTGCAGATATGTTCACCAAGAACCTTGGTCAAATAAAGTTCGAAGAGTTTAGATCACAATTGGGACTCAGGATCTTTTAGATTTCATTCTTCCTAGTCATACTCTTTACTATACTCTAATGCTTATGTGTCTAAAAAACCGGCAGCTTAGCAAGGGGGAGTGTTGAATGAGATAGTGCATCATAGTTCATACTCCTAATTAGGTAGATTATATAATCATACCAGTAGTATAGATATTTCGAACTCTACAGCTGAGTTCTAATTAACTCTTGTTCCCAAACCTTCGTGTGCGTCTATCAACCACAACAACTCAACACAATGGTGCGTAGCAGCATTCTATCTCACTGAACCATAGTATGCTTGACAAGCATTTCCCCCCTGAAGACAACAGCTATGCCCGGAAAAAGGAAACCGAGGCACTCAAATTTTCATTGTCAAGACTCAATTCAGTACCAAAAGTAATCATCACACAAAAAAAGTAGCAACAGGATATTCAGAGTATAGGTGATAAACCTCGTCTGTACAAGCGTGTGAGGAGTGGTAAATAGCAGTAGTACTTACATTGTGTTGTCAATTTTTCTGGTTCTTAATCTATGTACCATGATTCTAGTATGTAATGTGTTTTGCCAAGTTATGTGGGACCTATTTTTTTAACCTGAACTTGTGGCATTGTTTCTCACTCTCCTTCCTATTCAATGTGCTCACGGAGTGAAGGCAAGAAGAAGCATCAAGTGGATGACAATGGGCCAGATCTCAGTCAAATGAAAAGATGCAAGGTGCTGGAACTCCCCATTGGCTCAGCGAATTTCGGTGATGAGCAAGAATCTCAGGTTTCATCTCAGGCTCTTCGTCCCATGAGAGCTGACGCAGGTTTGGGAGGTCGTGTCTCTCAGCTACAGAGGATCGGCGCTGTCCTGGAGGCACCACCGACACACAAACCTCACACAATGCTGACTATGGAGACTCAACTCAATCCTCTCGCTCTGGTTCTACAGGTGAGTAAAGGAAAGAAAAAGGTAAGATGCATAAATTATACTTCATTTGTGATTCTGATGTCATTAGAAGTCATCCCAACCAGAACCAGCTGTTGAGAAGGCTTTGAGAAACTTGCAGGGGAAGAAAAAGCAGTACTTGCAGGTCAGTACCCAATCATTTCATATTCAGTACATCCATCTTATTCATGCAGCCAGATGCAACACCCTTGCCACAGTTTTTTATGGGTTCCAAAGCCAACAGGTTTGGTTTTCATGTACCAACTGCTATCCCAGGTTCAGGGCAGGGCACTGAACAATGAGCTGAGGAGTGCCAGATCCTTGATCAACCGTTCATTGAGCATCTGCCGGCTGGGCCATTCTTTCCCTGGTCAACTGCCAGTTTCTCAACTATGTCAGATCTTTCTTGACACCTTCCTCACCTTTCATGTACCAGTTGTGGCATCACCCCTCAGGCAGAGCAAACTACATGCCCAGGTCCATTCTCTCAGCTTACATCCAATGCTTCTGGTAACCATGGTGATGCCCAAGGATTTCCTCTGACTCTGGACTTGTCCCTTCTCTCTCGTAATATCGCAGGAAATTGGGATAGCGACTTGAGTAATGGGGGAGACAACAATGAAGACAATAGTGCTGATAATGAAAGTTCTGAGGATGATGAAGACAGAGAGGCTAATGAAGACCTGGATCATCACCATCACCACAATTTGCATGGTTTGTGATGCCACGAGACAGTTCTACGGGCACTGATTTTTCACAGGTTTTCATGCAGAAGTACAAGCCAGCCAGCCAATCTGTCATGCCTCATTATCACTCGATCATGAATTCACCTTTTCCTGCTCGGAGGATGAAGGAAATGCCACTGCATTCTTAGGAAACATCAATTGTGACGTGGTATGCAAACTTCAATAACTCTTTTCATTACTTATGTGTTTGCAGTCATCACCTCACGGGATTCAAGCAGAGGATGTTTTTGCAACGCCATCAACAGTGTAACAGTTGGCCTCATGCACCTAAGTCAACCACACTTGCTGCACTTCGTGTTTAGTCTACTGCTGCTCATCACGAAAATGATCCTGACCCAAATGAATCTGCTCCGGTTTGCTGTCGTCATTGGGCACACAATCCCCCTCCTCCACATCAGCTCGGTCACTATTCACCAGTCTGGAAGGACTGCTTAGAAGCAGCAAAGGAAGAATGCAGAGCTTCTCATGCTCTCACCAATCCTTGGCCAAAGATACAAATGGATCTTGAGAACTCTATTATAGATAGTCTGACTACAGTCATCGTGGATTGGAATAGGCGGGGTGTTCGCTTTGAACCCGGTTAGTGCGTGTACCGTCTTAGTGGCTGTCTAACCTCTTGCCACAGGTTATTGGCCCGATAAGAAATTGTACATGGCAAAAATGGTACGAACATGCTATTCTTTACTCACACTCACTCCATATCCACAGTTTTATGAAGACATGTCCACATGGCGATCCGAGATAAAGAAGGTAGGGGTTACTGCCATCTCCAAGTTCTATAATTTGTTGTCCGCTCCTGAGATGGAGTGCCTTGATCCTCTATTGTTCACTGAGGACGTGGCAGCAGCACTGTTGGAGCAGTCAAGGTTTCTTTGGAACGGTCAGGATGAGAATATAGGTTGCAGTCATTCAGCGAGGCAGTCATCTAACGAATTAACAGGGGAAGATGAGAAATTTCACCCATCCAGCCCTCAAAAACATGACCATCAAGTTTTTTTATGCCAGGAACTATTGCATTGCACATTGCTGGCCTGATGCCTTCTGTCACTCTATCCCCAAATCGTGTCTTGCTATTATCGCTACAGTTGTAAGCTTCTCGTATACACTGTGCAGGCTATTCAGCTGACAGCGACATAGTTGAACTGCATCCTTGATGGGTACACAAGAAACAGCACGGGGAACATGTTCCTCAATTTTTCTATGAAAACTTACTCTTCGATCTATCATGGAATGTTCACCCTCATTGAAGCCATTCTTGCAGATTCTTATCATGGTCCTCGTCTCATGAACCAGCTGGCAGAATGGACTCGTGAAGGCTGGTATGTGGTACTGTATTGTGTACTTATTCTCGTTGACCCATATTAGGGCTACATTGCAGCGTATTGACAACACAGTTGAGCGGCATGATCATTTGCAAGTGGCATTGGATTAGTAATGATTATGTCATGTTGATTTGGATGCAATTGATTGATTGTGCCTATGATAATCTGATCTAATCATGATGAGTGATTGAGTGCCCTAGATTATCTATAATCCCATTTAATTATATTGTCAGATTGTCTCCCAGCTTCACAGTTTCACAGAGATCTGTAGAGATCTGCATCTTGCTATTGTTAGATTAAGCACCCTGTCTTACACAGTTTCACAGAGATCCACAGAGATACAGAGATCTACAGAGATGTGTATTATGTCTCAAGGTCTGTCTATTCCACAAAAGGCTACATATAACATGTGACTAGACAGAACAGTCCAAGGATGTCCAGAATGGACCAGCCTGGGAGTCCCCTGTGACTGTACAGTACTGTCTAGGACTGTCCATGTAAAAGTGATTTGCTGATGTATCCCTGTCCTTTCAGAGGGTAAAATCCCAGTTTCAGGTCCCCAAACATGACCTTCTTATTGCCATAATGGCAGTCAAAAGTCAAAGAATAATACTAATTGGTCCAAACCTTTGAGCAAGAGCTGGGAAACCAAGAGTAGTGATGGGAAAATCTTGCATGATACCCACGATGTGCAAGATAACCCAAATGACTACTTATTTAACCACACAGTAGCTCAAGTGCTTCAGTTAGTAGTAGATGCACCACTTGACATAGTGCACATCAGTTATTTAGTCTCACATGTGGGCTACTGACTTTGTTGTATTTAGACCATCGACAACTCCTCCTGTGACGATTACACTGATATTTTAGAAGTGCTTTCAGAGAAGTACCCCTGATTGCTGGTGAAGTATGCAGACCGAAGGGTGTTAAAAGTGGGTATTACTAACAAAATGATCTTGGACAGATTGATTTATATCTACGATGAAAATACTCTCTTGATCATGGCCTCCTCAAGCTTGCATGAAAGCCTCCTCTCCAACCTGTCCTATGTGTTTATCAACTTCACGAATATGATCGGCCATGATCAGGATATTTACAAGTTACTCGTCTACATGAACAAGCATCTGTACTATGATGACTTGCATCAGCAAGATGGCAAAAATGATCAGAGAATTGCCATACCCAATTTTCAAGTGAACCTTGAAGATACCCCCACCATCAGCAAACCTCGTAGGATCCAGAAATGGGTCGGCGAGGTTGTGTTCACCAGCTCCACCTCTAAAACACGCGAGCACCTCCAGGATATCATCACTATGAATCCTACTATCGACCTCACCTTTCTATTTTCTATTCAAGAATCCCCCAAATGGCAATCCCCTAGCCTAGATGACCCTCTTGGGAAACAACTGCACATGGAACCTGTCATAAAGTACAACGATTTCAATCCTGTTGTCTAAGAGGGTGGCATAGGTGTCATTTGGAGGGATATCACCTGAATATCTATTGTGCAGGTGTCGGTAGAAGTGTACATGCGTTCTACTCAAGATGGCCAGCTAGTCATTGACATCGATCAACAAGGTGAGTGTTTGGCCTGTGGGGTAAGTTTGTTTCTTTATTCCTGTGATGTCTTCTAATTCACAATAGCTACTTTACCCTTCACTTTCCATGGACAATGTTGACCAACTCTTAAGCAATGCATCAGGGGCACTAAAAGCCTCGCTTCTTGCCTTAATGGAATCAGGTGATGGAGAGGAAAAGTACATCGAGCAAGTCCGGATGTCAATGGTTACCTTTACAGTGCCCTGGCATAGTTTCCTCTGCTCACTGAAGAACACCATTGTACAGACTGCATATGAGTGCTATGTTCAGTGGTGCAACTCATCAGGAAAGCACAAGGCTGCTCTGGTTCCTCAAGCAACTACTTCCAGCAAGCAGATGAAGAAGTGACTATTTGACCGTTGAAAGATGTAAATATATACTCATACTTCATTTGTACCATTCTGTATTCTTTCATTTATGTAATCTTCTCTATGCCACGACTACTCATTTACGATTTTTCTCTTGTCTGGTGCTTCTCGTTTGTTTTCTTAGGTTCCTGTCACCTTTACTTGGACCTCAGATGTATTAGAAACAGTCTCAATGGCATCAAGGCAGATCTTACTTGGGACAATGCTTTGATGTCAATTCAAGTGTACATAGTGAGTGCGGATATGGAACGGGAGAAATGATGAAGGCGAAGTGGTAACAAGGACATGGGGGTAGTGAATGAGGATGCAGATACTGTGAGTGATGACAAGGACACAACACATCAAGCAGAGACACCAGCCCCAATGGATGATGACTGACCAGTCATATTCCTTGACCCGCAAGAGCAGCCCAAGCTACCAGACCAGAAGAGTCACTACACCAAGAGAATAGGGACGTATGCGCTGAGAGGGGGGGCAGGGGTACCACGATGATGGCATAACATGGTCTATCAGTCATCCTCAATAGATGACGATGACTTACTATGTATCCTCTGACTCACAGGAGCAAACCAGGCCAGAACATCCCTGCACCAACTGGACAGGGATGTGCAAGCTATGCATGAGGGAGTAGAGCAGGCATGCGGGCATGAAGGTACGCCCTCCATCATCAACAAGCATATTAAGCACCATAGCCCAATGACCAAATGATGATAGCTAATGAGGTTAATTAGCCAACGTCAATAGACAACAACGACTCACCCATTGTATCCTCTGACCTGAGGGGCAAACTAAGCCACCAGGCCAGAGGAATCACTGCACCAACAGGATGGGGGTGTGCAAGCTGAGTGCAAGGGAATAGAGTGGGTGTGTGGGTATGAAGGTATGTCCTCCATTGTCAAGACAGGCGTGTGAGTGCTGTGGACTGATGACAAACAATGATGGCAAGTGAGGTTAATCACCCAACCCCAATAGACGACGATGACTCACCCATTGTATCTTCTGACCTGCAGGGGAAAACTAGGCCACTAGGCTAGAGGAATCCCCGCACCAACAGGACAGGGGTGTGCAAGCTGAGCACAGGCATGTGGGTATGAAAGTATGCCTTCCATTGTCAAGATAGGCACATTGGAGGCATCATGGAGTGATGACTGACGATGACAGCTAACAAGTGTAATCAGCCAACCCTAATAGAGGGTGACAATTTACTGGTCATATTCCCCCACCTGCAGGAGCAGCCCAGGCCACCAGATGAGTCTCTGCACAAGCAGGACGAGGATGTGCCTGCAGAGCATGAGGGTGAAGCAGGCATACGAACCTTGAAGGGAGGCTCTCTAGTGTTGAGACCGATGTATTGGGAGCACCTTCAACAATATAAACAGAACAAATGGATTACCCAACAGATCAGAATGTGCCATCAAAAGGCCAGATGGCAGGATAAGGATTACACACTAAATGATGCTCAAGATGAGTGAGCTGCACTGGATGGTGGAGTGCATGCATTGACAGTGTCAAGACGTGATGAGGATGCTCTAAACATGTCAAGAAAGCTATCTAGGTGACAGCTTGCACTAGGGAAGTAGCAGAGCAGGTGGGGAGAGGAACTCATCACTTGCATGCACTATAGGTCGATGATTTCGTCAATGTTGGAGAACAAACATGCAATATTAAAGTTGCAACAGGAGAATCATTTCCAATGTATGGACCAGGAACTGAACTTGTGAAACAAACAGATGGTTTAATAAAACCATCTATAGTAACCTTAAAAGATGTTTGGTTCACACCTCATTCTACAAGCTGCTTATTATCAGTACTAGCATTAACAAACTACAGCTTTCACTGTGAGATTTCCAATACAGGGTCCAGTATTTGGGACAAGAGAGGACATGAAGTGATCCAGGCTACAGCCTCATCACCCACTAACAACCTACACTGGTTTCAGTCATCACAGATTACTCCAGTGATGGGCACTGTAACCTCTCTCGTGGACATTCAATCTCAACAATTGTGGCATGAATGATTAGGTCATACTTCTCATAATGCCTTACATCATGCACATGCACATCTAACTGGCATACCAAAATTAATACCTTCTCCCAACACATCTCCATGTAAGGGATGTTTGCTTGGGAAGATGCAGGATAGATCCTTTAAAGGTTCTATGAAATGGGCTTTATGCCCACTCAAACTGGTTCATACCAATTTAGTTGGTCTAATGCCATCTGAACCAAGATCATGTGCAAAATACATTCTCACATTCATTGATGACCATACAGGTTACACCTTATTGTCCTTCTTGTGAGCCAAGTTGGACACATTTTGGCATTTTTCTAATATGGTTTTGTGGTCTGAAACTTTCATGGGCCACAAACTAATCTCTGTCCATTTGGACTGAGGAGGGGAATTCACAAGTCAAGAGTTTCAATTGTTCCTCACTTCCAGAGGAATTACTCATCAGACTTTGGTTCCCCACATGCCTTAGCAAAATGGAAGAGCTGAGAGATTTAACCGAACGATATTGGAAAAAGCTAAAGCAATGCACCATTATGCATGTTTACTGAAATCATTCTGGAAAGATGCTGTGGAAACTGCAGTCCACATCTATAATAGGCACTGACCCTGATTATGATCAAGGGTTTCATTGGTATAACAATGGAGATGATCTGGAACAACCACATGATTCACCTTTTGGAAGAAGTTCTCAATCTTCTAAAAGAGACTCACCCAAACATGAGAACTTCAGAGAAGATCTAGAATGAGAATTCTCTTCTCCAGAAAGACCTCCGTCAGAGAGACATCTAACCTCTACTAAACCCAGCATTAAATGCTGAGGACCTGATGAAGGTCATAGATCATCAATAAGTGACAGACACCAACACAAATGATACTTGGTATCAGATTCACCTCCTACTCCTCCCACTCCAGCATCACCAGTGTGGAGAATTCCAGAAGCATCCAGATGAAACTGGTATGCTCCTAGACAAAGAGACAATGAAACTCTGATAGAGTTTCAAGCTAGACCTTGACACTACTACCCTATGAGAGAGGAGAGAACAACAGTTAGAGAACCACTAGAGCAGAGACAGGAATGAAGATCACAAAGAGTTCCTAGACCTCATATCATTCCAGACAATGCATACGGAGATAGACCTCCAGTGGAAATAGAATCTGATATAGCTCAAGGGCTTGAACCAATGTAAGAAGATCAAGAAGAGCCTACTCCTAGAATGGAAACTCAGGATATGGAAAACCTTTATAGTAACACTTGGTTCAGATCACATCTTTCAAACACCATTCAATCTTCAGATCAAATTGTTCCAAAACAGTTCAGGGACATTATGAAACTCCTGAAAAATAAACAAAAAGAATGGAATGATGCAATGAAAAATGAAAAATCCTCTTTAAAAGAGAGACAAGTTTGGGAACTGGTAGATTTATCAAAAGGACGAAAACCCATTAAAGGCAGATGGGTTTTTACAATATGTCCTGGAAACTGCAGTAAAGCGAGATTTGTGGCAAAAGGATTTACTCAAATTTTTGGAATAGACTATGAAGAAATCTTCTCGCCAGTAGCATGGTTCAAAACTGTCAGGCTACTGTTCACTCTAGCCACTCTCAATGATTGGGAGATGGAAGCTCTTGATGTCAAAACAGCTTTTCTCTTCAGAGAACTAGATGAAGAAATTTATATGACACAACCAGAAGGATTCGTGATAAAAGGACAGGAGTTAAAGGCCTGTCAGCTGAAGAAAGCCATATATGGATTGAAGCAAGCTGTGCTTCAATGGAACAAGCAGCTAAACAAATCTCTTGTTGATCTTGGATTCAAACGATGTTTCTCAGACTCAGGGATTTATTTCAAATTCATTGGCAAGGGCATCATTATTATCATCATTTATGTTGATGATGCACTTTTCATGGGCAGTAACCACTTACAGGTCATATCTCACAAAAAGAAGTTCATGAAAATATGGGAATCCTGTGATCTTGGAGAAGCCAAAGAATATCTAGGCATGAGAATCATGAGAGACTGCCAGAAGCAGATCTTAATCCTAGACCAAGAAGCATATGCTTCCAAAGTCATCAAACGATTTGGCCTAGAGAATTGCAAGGAAACCTATGTTCCTTTACCTACTGGATATAATCCGAGAGCAAACAATAAAGATGTTGTCACTTCTCTTTGAAGCTGATATCAATCTGTAATCAGATCCCTTCTTTATATCATGTTGGGAACCAGATCAGATTTAGCCTATTCTGTGATAAAAATGTCATAATATTCTTCTAATCCTACCAAAGAACATCTATAGAAGGCTATGCCAATAGTTTGCTATTTGTCATCCATACAATCCCTGTGCATCAAATATGATGGCAGAGGAGACAATACTGATCTTATAAGCTATTCCGATACAGATTGGGCTGGTGATGTTGAGACATCATGATCAACCACTAGTTATGCCATGTTCTTGGCTAACAGCATAGTCTCTTGGTTGTCAAGAAGACAAAAAAGGGTCTGGCTTTCTTCCACAGAAGCTGAGTATTGCAGAATGACTGAATGTGCAAAACAAATACAGTGGATTACAAATCTCCTTGGCAAACTGGGAATATCAATATCACACATACCTTTACGTGTAGACAATCAAGAAGCAATTTTTATTGCCACAAACCCAGTTCAAGAAGGAAGAACCAAGCACATTCGCATTCCACAACATTACATAAGAGAAGCAGTCGAATTTGGAGAAGTGGAACTTTTCTATGTTCCAACCAATAAACAATTCATGGACATCTTTACAAAGAACTTAGGAAAGGTAAAGTTCATGAAGGGTGTAAAAAGCCTTCACTTGCATAATCCCAAACATGAACAGTGAGGTAGAGTGTTGAGAATGTCTTATCTTATCTTATCAGACATTCTATATTAGTCAGCTTATCATTCTTGATATTCATGTCATCATGATTTCATATGTCTTACTCATCCTTATCATAATGACTGATACTTTATTACTCATGCTGACTGATACTGACACTGCTCATTTATTGCTATTGGCTCAGATAAGAGCCTTTACTGCCATTGGCCACTATTGTTCTATCTATTTAGAACTACTATACACATATACAAACAAACCTGTACTGTATATAAGGAGGAGCTCCCTCACGTACACTCCTCTAACAGAATATCCATCATCTGTTCTCTTGTACTGCACACTATCACATTACACTTCACTTGACTACTACCTACGCTGCGCCTACCTAGTGAGTAACTTCCACTAGAGCCCTTTCCTGCACTGTTTGGAGTCTTCAACTTCAAAACTTTGAACCCACTGTCATGTTCTTCAGAATGTGTAATTCCCCAGCTACTTTCCAACAATTCATGAATGACTCCTTCCAAGACATGATTGCCAAAGGATGGCTTGTTATCTACATGGATGACCTTCTTATCTTCTCCCCTGATGAAATGACTCACACAGAATGAACCAAATGAGTCTTACAACGAATGACTGAACTTGACCTTCATCTTAAGCTCAAGAAATGTCAGTTTGCCTTCTTCGAGGTAGAATATCTTGGCATGATCATCAAACCAGGTCAACTCGCCATGGACCCCATCAAACTTGATGGTATCACCAAATGGCCTACTCCTTCTAAACCTAAGGATGTCTGGTCATTCCTTGGGTTTGCCAATTTCTATTGCTCTTTCATCCCAGACTACTCCACCATCACTTGCCCTCTCCTCAATCTCACTAAGAAGGACCACTGTTGGGAATGGACCCTCTCCTGTGAACAATCTTTCCAATTTCTAAAAAAACTCTTCCTTGCTTGCCTCGTTCTTCAACTCCCTGACCCAGCCAAACCCTTTGCCATTGCCACAGACACCTCCAAATATGCCTCTGGAGGAATTCTTCTACAGACCAACTCAAATAGCAAATGGCACCTTTGTTCCTACCTCTCTCAGATGTTCAGCAATGCTGAATGGAACTATGACATCTATGATCGAGAACTTCTTACTGTCATTTGAGGTCTAAAAGCATGGCAACATTATCTCCATAGCTCCCCTCATTGTGTACAGGTCCTTACTGACCATAAAAACCTCCTATATTTCAAAGAAGCAAAAAACCTTAATCACCACCAAGCCCATTGGCTCCTTGATCTCCAGGACTTTGACCTCCACCTTGTCCATATCCCTGGAAAGCTCCTTGCTGGCCCAGACACCCTCTCTTGCTGACCAGATCTCATCCTCTCCACAGACACCAACAACAAGGGTGTCGTCCTCTTACCCTCTACCTTGTTTGTCAATATCATTGATAGCACTCTACACATCCTTATCTCTTTTGCATCTGCCTCCGACCTTCTTGTGCTCCAACACCTCCAACTCACTGATACCTCCTCTCCTGCATGTCTTCATTCTAGTCTCTCTGACTGGCAAATCACTGATGATGTCCTCACTTACAAGGGACATGTCTACATTCCTCTTGATGACTCCCTTTGCCACTCCATCCTGAGCCAATGTCATGACCATGAAACTGCAAGTCACCCTGGCTATCTCAAAACTCACCAGGTTGTCTCTGCTGAACTCTGGTGGCCTGGACTAGCTGCTTATGTCTGCAAATATATGGAAGGTTGTAGGGTGTGTCAACAGAACAAGGTCAATACACACCCGACTGTCCTGCCACTTACTCCTATTTGCGCCACCAGTACCCACCTTTTCCAATCCATTTCCTGTGATCTCATCATCGGCCTTCCTTCCTCCTCTGGCTTTAACTCTGTGTTGGTTATGGTAGATCACACCTACAAAGGGGGTATTTTTATCCCTACCACTGACACTGTCACTGCCGAAGGCATCACTGAACTCTTCCTCCATCATGTATACAAATGCTTTGGACTCTATGATAAGATTATCTCAGATTGAGGTCCACAATTTGCCTCTGCCTCTGTCAAAGAACTTGGCAAACTCCTTAACTACAACCTGGCCCTCTCCACCACCTATCACCTCTAGACCGATGGTGAAACAGAATGGGTAAACCAGGAACTCAAAACCTATCTCTGCATCTTCTGTGGCGTCAACCCTATTTTCTGGTCACAAAAACTCTCTTATGTCGAGTTTGCCCACAATCACCACCCTCACTCCACCACCAGTCAACCCCTGTTCTACCTCATGATGGGCTACGAACCCCATGTGCTACCTACCATCCTCCCAGAATCCCATCTCCCCACTGTAGAACAATGCCTGAAAACCCTTGCCACTGCCAGAGATGAAGCTTTCACTGTCCATGAGCTTGCCAGACAAGTCATGGCCTCTCATACCCACCAGAAGTTCACTCCCTTTACTAAAGGAGACAAAGTGTGGTTAGAAGCAAGAAATCTGAAACATTCAACTAATCCAAAGTTTGTGCTGAAATGAGAAGGACCCTTCCTTGTTACCAAGGTACTATCTCCACTCAGTTACCAACTCTACATTCCCAGTACCTAGAAAATTCACCCTGTGTTCCACACATCCCTCCTCACACCCTATTGCAAAAATGATGTACATGGTCCGAACTACCCAGCTTCACCCCCAGAACTTATAGAAGACAAAGAAGAGTACAAAATAGAATGGATATTGAGATATTGAGGCAACCCATTGTCATGGCAATACCTCATCTGATGGAAGAGCTACACAGCTGAGGAAGACTCATGGCAGTCCAAGCAGGACCTCAAACATTCAAAAGCTGCCCTCCTTGATTATAAGAAGTGTCACCCTCAAGTCTTTCCCTCTATTGTATAAACCACCATTTCTACCCAGTCATCACTCTTGCCACATCCACCCCTTCCATCCCAACTATGTCTATCAAATTCTACTCCTCTGAGGAAGAACTTGCCCTCACCACCATCTCTTGTACCATTTGCTTTGCAGACAGTCCTTCATCTCTAACTACCTCCATCACCACACTTTCTGAGACCACTCCTCCTTCTGACACTGTTGCCGAAGCTGGTTAGAACAAACCAGCATGGGAACCCACACCATACCCCTTTATCATCTGCCCAGACATCCTGCTTGCTAGAGAATGCCTCAAAGAATGCCTCTACTGTGACAAGAAGGAGGAACTTCTCCACTACCTCTCCTGTAACCACCTTGCAGTCTCATCCTCCTCTACCAAGCATTCTTCTCTTTAGACAATGTCCAACCTCCCTCCACTCAAGGGAAGGTACTGTTATGCTTGGTCTGTGTAAGACAAAGCATAGCCTCAGAAAACTAATGACTATAGGCTAGAGATTTGGACGACAATTAGGTGTCTCAAGTAGTAGACAACAGTTAAGTGGCTATGACTTTGTGGGGGTCAGACAACGATGGTTGACTGGGACCAAGGTAATCTGAGAGACTGAGGAGTCTACTCAGTCAAGGTACTGTCCACAAGACAGTGAACTGGGTACTCAGAGACTAGAGTGTTCTAAGGACAAGCTCCCATTCAGAGCATGGGTGGAGGCTCAAAGAGACGAGGGGCGATGAAGGGAAGATCTAATGGATTGCTAGTCTAGAGGTACAGGCAGTAACTCTGAGAAGAACTAGCTTGGAGAAAGAAGAAAGAAGAGAGTGAAGGTTTATATACCTAAGGTATAGAAACCAACAGAATGTGAAAGAACTAGTTGTACACAGGATCTGTCAGCAAGATGACTAAATAGAATGCAACAGAATCACATAGAATGTTCAAGAAAGTGGAGGAAAGACTACAATTAGGAGAAGACAATGAGTCATCAGGCCAATGACGAAGGAAAGATGAGTAATCATAGGAAAAGAAATAACATCCAGAACTCATATGACTAAGCATAACAAAGGAAATTGTAACATTACCCCCATATTAGGGTCAAGACAGTGATAAAGACCATTTATAATTCAAGAAAACCTCCGCCTGGAGAGCCCATCATGTTTGCATCTGCTATGGCATCAAAGTCCTCTTTGTAAGGGGGAGATGGGGAATGCTGGAGGCGTTCTACTAAAGGTCATGGACGAGGTGGACCCCTGGAGGGGTGCATCCTGTTAGTGGTGGGTCATTGACAATGAGAGGAAGAGGAGGAGCTAGGGGGAGAGTTCAATGGTATTCGGTCTGGGGTTTAACAATGAAGGGGACAACAAGCAGCAGTGTGATGGGGGTGGAAGTGGTGGCAGTACCTATATTGGTAGTCAGGACAGTCTATCTTCTGATGTCCCAGGCGTTGGCATTGGTAGCAGACTTCATGCATGCAAGGGTGATTGTATGGCAGGGGCTCCTCCCCACCATGACCGGTCCACCAATTCTCCTCACGTTAGAGGACACGTTCTTCATCAGAATTAAGAGGAGATGACAAAGCTGAAGGGGTAGACAGGATATGGATCTTGGGGGTGCTGCAAGTCGGGAGGAGGGCGACATGAGCCTTTCGTTGGTCAGCTAGTTCACAAAGGTATTTTTCCAGGTCGTGAAGGAATGTCAGCATGCCTAACTGGTGCATGGCCTCCAAGAGACTATGGCGTACTTTCCCTTGCATGGTAGGGGGTTGCATGTTGTCTAAAGAAAAGAATGCCCTGTAAAGAAGGATGAGGGGAGAGTCACAGTTGAGGTAAGCATAAATTGGGACTGTGAGGTGGTCACAAGAAGGGTAGCAAAGGAGTTCTTCCTTCTGTTCACAGTAGAGTGGTTCCTTGAGGCATTCTCTGGTGAGAGGGATCTCTGGGGAGATGATGGAGGGGTAGGGTGTAGGTACCCAGGCTGGTTCATTCCAGCCAGCTTCAGCTACTATATCAGAAGGAGGGGGTGCCTCTGAGAGGGCAGTAGTGGATGTAGCGGGAGAGGATGGGATGTCTGCAAAACAAACAGTACAAGAGGCAGTGGAGAGGGCAAGTTCTTCTTTGGAGGAGTAGAATTCGACGGGCATGGTGGAGAGGATAGGAGGGGCAGTTTTGGCTAGAGTGATAATAGGGTAGAAGTGATGGTTCATGTGATAGAGGGGAAGGCTTGAGGGTGACATTTCTTATAGTCTAGAAGAGCGGCCTTTGAATGTTTGAGGTCCCGCTCAGATTGCCATGAGTCTTCTTTGGCTGTGTACCCTTTCCATCGGATCAGGTACTGCTGTGATGACAGGTTGCCTCGATGTCTTAATATCTGCTTGATTTCATATTCTTCCTTGTCTTCTATAAGGTCTGGGGGTGGAGCTGGGTAATTCGGTCCATGAACATCATTTTCACGATAGGGTGTGAGAAGGAAGGCATGGAAAACAGGGTGGATCTTCCAGGTTTTGAGAATGTGGAGTTGATAACTGAGTGGAGATAGTACCTTGGTTACGAGAAATGGTCCCTCTCGTTTAGGTGTGAATTTCAGGTTTGTTGGATGTTTCAGATTTCTGGCCTCTAGCCACACTTTATCTCCTTTTGTGAAGGGAGTGAACTTCTGACAGGTGCGAGATGCCATCACTTGACAGGCAAGTTTGTGAGCTGCAAGGGCTTCGTCTCTAGCTGTGGACAGGATTTTCAGTTGTTGTTCAACTGCTGGGAGGTGGGATTTGGGGAGGACGGTAGGTAGGGCATGGGGTTCATAGCCCATCATGAGATAGAATGGTGATTGACTGGTGGTGGAGTGAGGGCGGTGATGGGAAAGCTTCTGTGACCAGGAAGTGGGGTTGGTGCCACAGAAGATGCAGAGATAAGTTTCAAGTTCTTGGTTGACCTGTTCTGTTTCACCATTGGTTTGGAGATGATAGGTGGTTGAGAGGGCAAGGTCATAGTTCAAGAGCCTGCCTAGCTCTTTGGCAAAGGCAGAAGCGAATTGTGGACCATGGTCTGAAATAATTTTGTCATAGAGTCCAAAACATTTGTAGACATGATAGAGGAAAAGTTCTGCAATGTCTTCAGCAGTAACAGAGTCAGTGGTAGGGATAAAAATACCCCCTTTGTAGGTGTGGTCTACCATGACCAACACAGAGTTAAAGCCATTGGAAGGGGGCAATCCAACAATTAGGTCACAGGAGATGGATTGAAAAGGACGAGTACCAGCGGCACGAATGAGAGTAAGTGGCAGGACAGACAGGTGTGTATTCACTTTGTTTTGTTGGCACACCCCACAACCTTCCATGTACTTTCGAACATAAGCAGCAAGGCCCAGCCACCAGACCTCGGTGAAGACAAGTTGGCGAGTTTTTAGGTAACCAGGGTGACTGGCTGATTTGTGGTTATGACAACGTTCCAGGATGGAACAGCGAAGAGAGTCGTCAGGGGACATATAGACGTGACCTTTGTAAGTGAGGACATCATTAGTGACCTGCCAGTCGGAAAGTTGGGAGTGAAGACAAGCAGGGGAAGAAGTGTTGGTAAGTTGGAGATGCTGGAGCATCAAGGGGTCAGAAGTGGAGGCGGAGGAGATGAGGGTGTGGAGAGTGCTGTCAATGATGTTGACAAACAGGGCAGGTGGTAGGAGGACAATGCCTTCGTTGTCAGTGTCAGTAGGGGGGATGAGATTGGGTTGGCGGGAAAGGGCATCAGGACCGGTGAGGAGTTTTCCTGGGACATGGACAAGGTGGAGGTTGAAGTCCTGGAGGTCAAGTAACCAATGAGCTTGTCGTCAGTTGAGATTGCAGGCTTCCTTAAAATAAAGAAGGTTTTTGTGGTCTGTGAAGACCTGTATGTGGTGGGGGGAGCCATGAAGGTAATGGTGTCAAGCTTTGAGTTCATGGATAATGGCAAGGAGTTCCCTGTCATAGATGTCATAGTTGCATTCAGCATCACCAAATGTCTGGGAAAGGTAGGAGCAGGGGTGCCATTCCCCATTGACGTCAGTTTGGAGGAGGATGCCACCTGATGCATACTTGGAAGCATCCATGGTGATGGTAAAAGGTTTAGAGGGATCAGGAAGTTGGAGGATGGGGCGAGCAAGGAAGAGTTTCTTTAGTGACAGGAATATGCCACCTGATGCATACTTGGAAGCATCCGTGGTGATGGTAAAAGGTTTAGAGGGATCAGGAAGTTGGAGGATGGGGCGAGCAAGGAAGAGTTTCTTTAGTGACAGGAATAAGGTCTCACAGGCAGGGGTTCACTCCCATCAGTGGTGTTTCTTAGTGAGGTCAAGGAGTGGGCAAGTGACAGTCAAGTAGTCCAGGATGAAATGATGGTAGAAGTTAGCGAACCCGAGGAATGACCAAATGTCCTTGTCCTTGGAAGGAGTGGGCCATTTGGCTATACCATTGAGTTTAATGGGGTCCATGGCAAGTTGACCTGGTTTGACGATCATACTGAGATATTCCACCTTGAAGGAAGCGAATTGACACTTCTCAAGTTTAAGATGAAGGTCAAGTTCAGTCATTCGTTGGAGGACTCTTTTGGTTCATTCGGTGTGAGTTACCTCATCTGGAGAAAAGATAAGGAGGTCATCCATGTATATGATGAGCCATCCTTCAGCAATCATGTCTCTGAAGGAGTCATTTATGAAACATTGGAACATCATAGGTGAGTTGTACATCCTGAAGAACATGATGGTAGGTTCAAAGAGGCCCCAGTGAGTGACAAAGGCTGCTTTCCATTGATGTCCATCTCTGATACAGATGTTGTTGTAACCCCATCTGACGTCGAACTTGGTAAACACATGGGCATTTTTGAGTTTGTCAATGAGATCAGAGATGAGGGGGAGAAGGTCAGGCTCCTATCCATCCTTGTGCTGGAGGGAATGAGGGTGTTTGAAATTATTTGTACATTTCAAACTCAGCATACTTCCTCATTTAGACCCTCAATCCCTCCAGCAGTAGCTGGCACAACAGTTTCACAAGGTTTGTGTTCCAACGCTCAGCATTGTCGGCATCATCACGAAAGTAGGCAAATATTTGATATATCTGTTTAGGTTATTGGTCAGCAATGGATAACTCCCAAAAAGTCAAGATCCTCCTAAATACAATGGGACAGCTGCAAATATCATTCCCTGAATTTGTGCTTGGTCTCGTCACTTGTGTAGACTATAGGGACAATCCAATCGTGCTGAACCTAACATCATGGATTGATGACATTATCGAAATTGTCATGAAATATTCAGAGATTAGCCACGGAAAAGTCAAGGACCTTATGAACAAAACAATGACAGTTACATATGTCAATGAGCTCACAAACCTTGTGCGCCGCAGTAATGAACTCTATTTCAACATCTCACACACCGACATCAAGAAGTTAGAGGGATTCAACATTAAAGACCTTGCACAGATTCTCAAGCGAAACGCACCATGGTTATGGGAGATGTTGGTTGCGGTGATGTCTGCACATTCGGCTGGGACATACTGGACGGATGATGATGAAGACACGGATGATAGTGATATTTACTGGAGTGTACTGGATGGTGGTGACATTCGAAGGGGGCAGCCAACACGGCATATAGATAGACAGAAACCATTGTGGCAATCGTAAGTATCCTGGCTAGACGAACAGATTTCCAGCATGAACTAATCATCACTATTAGAAAGTCATTGTCATTGTCAGCATAATGGCCCAAAATGTGAACAAAAGAGCAAACTACTTACAGAGCATGCTCAGTATCTTTCTACAATCAGCCTATGCCCCACAAAAAGTCATTGAAACACTCGCGCATATGGGGCTCTCAGTGTCACTCAGTTCGATCAACGCTGGGATCTGGTCACTCTCAGAAAATGCCAACCATACGATCCAGGAACTGGGACGCACCAGGCTAGCAGGATATGCATACAATAATTTTGATGTTGACTTGAAAACGTCAGATCAGCAGGTGGAAAAGTCAAATGACACACTAATACACCTTACCTCCAGGCTACTGTTTCCGTTGCAACACGACATCACGGTAGATGACCTCTGCTGCTCTCAGATGCTCTGGGAACAGTCAATCTATAACATAGAAGCCAGACAACCAGCAGCACAGAGAATGGGCAAAACATATAGAAACCTACTCAATCTCCATCAAAAGAACATGGGTGCGGGTGGGGTGTCATTCTGAAGACAATACAATACATGGAAGATGTTGTCCGACTTGATCGAGTACAGACCTGAGTATTTTCAGTGTTTTTGGGACGTGCTGGGAGAGCCAGAGGCAGTTGAAGCTATTCCAGTGGAGAAGACACCAATCATCACTGCCCGAACAATGCGATGCATCAACTCAACTGTATCTGGGAATATAGAATCAGTTACTGGACTGCTTGCCCAGGCCGGAATCAAGGATCCAATGGACGCTCATGATGGGGAAATGCCTGACATGTCTGACCATGTTGTGCTGTTTCATGGGGACCTTGGGACGGGTGAGCACGTTCAGGGACTCCTCCAACGTCATGCGATGGAAACCACACCCTGGAGGAGATGTCAGTATGTTGTATTCGTGCCAGGGCTGTTCCACTTAAAGATGGTGGCCGTGGATGCGATATGGCGAGCATTCCTTCAGCCAGTTGCAGCAAGAGGCGATGAGACTGCTTTGTTACGTGACGTTGCAATTCTACAACCAACGGAAATCAGCCACTATCAATCCAAGCCCAGATTCAGACGGATGCATCAATTAATCACATACAGTGGTATTTGCAGGTGGCTGAACTGTTGGGTGGAAGAGGTGGTAAAGAGGGATCCAACAATACAGAGCCTCGACGCCTTCGCCGCCACAAAACCCTCCTTCACGGAGTTGAAGAAAATGGCAGAAACACTTGCCCAAGAGTATGTTGCGATGCCAGCGCTCATGATTGGATGTCGAAACCCACCTGTGCAACGTGACATTCAGCATGAGAATGCATTAATCCTCAATAAATACTTGCTACTGTATGAAGAACTCACGTATGCAATGAACGCTGGGGATATCGGATGAGTGGAGACATGCATCGTCGCATGGATTCTCGTCTTCAAAGCAACTGGGAAACATAAGTATGCAACACATATGACAGATTTTCTGATGAACGTATACTTTATATATCCAGAGGGCTTGCAGTACGTGCTAAATACTACAATTGTACCGGACTATCTGTGTTGATTGGAGGCCAGTGATCTTGATTCCAGACATGCAATCCAGTATTCAATACTTGTCAATCCAGCGGGGAAAAAAAACAAGTTCCACGCAGTTGATTGGTGCATTGAGTTAAATAACCTGTTTACAAAGGTTATAAACGGCGGCAAATTCTCGAATCATACCATTGATCGAATCATTTTGGAATCGCCACTGGTTCAAGTCTATCGTAACCTCCACGAAAGTTTTCAACAACATTTCTTGCATACGCACCTCACATCAAGAAAGAACGAAGCGAATATGGTGAAAACATTTGCGGAACTTTGCACGCATCTCGAAAAACATCAACCACACAGAGTTCAATTAGGGCGCTCTAGCAAATTATATATAAGTGAACTGATCGACACAGGTCATATACTTATGGAAAAAACGGAGGATGAGCTTGGGCTTGAAGGACCAGGGGAGGATGGCGAGGAGCCTGAAAATCAGGACAAAGGGAATGAGGAGTTAACACTGGACGACGTAGTGGTAAAGATGAGACTGTAGTGCACGAACTGGATCCCCTCCGTGTTAGGTCGCGCTGTATACAATGTGCCATGATCGATATTGTGTGAGATGTCAGGTTTGACATCATTCTCCTTGCCCTCAGAGCGACTTGGGTGTTTTGAACATGCCCAATTACGTCCTTGGACTCATCAGCAAAGAATGAGCAATCCAAAATACGACTTACTGTTATGACTGGGCAAGCTGCAAGCCGTGCATTTCTTTGCTCTGGAGGAACCCACCGGTGCCAAGGTTTGAGGACCAGCATTGTGGTCATATGAAGGTTGGACATGGGAAGGATAGGGTTGTGGGGTAGGGCATAGGGCGAGCGGTGTTCTTGTCAGTGCGGGAGCCAGGAGATTTTGCAGCTGCACAATAAATTTATTGACAATTGCCAATACTTTGGCCCCATAGAGTGCCGTGCTTGACCAATGAGTCTCCTTGCGGAGATCATCAACCGTTCGTAATTTGAGGTGGTGGGTGCTATTAACGATCCAGTCTAACAGCGTCATCGGAAGGATAAAACCTGGGCCATAGTCCATGGCACAGGCTTTGCCGTACTCCTGTACGGCTTTCTCTAGCCTCCACTTCTCTAGCGCAATGCATAGGTCCTGTTCCTTCTGCTCCATTGTGTACTTTGAGAGGTGGGAACGTGACATGTTCTTGACTGAGATAGGTGGAATGGAGGTATCGTATTCTGAAAATAGGGAGGGATGATCGAGGTCGCAGCAGACAGAGGGCGTGGTGGGAGTACAATGAATGCAACCTTCTGGGTGTGAGGGGTCGCACACAGCGTGATTGTACCCTAGCAAGATGAAATCAGTTCAAATACCTGCTTCCACAATAGGAAACCTACTGGTATTTTCACTCTCGAAATATTCCTCAATCACCTTTCATCAACAAAGCACACCTCGAAAGTTTGCATTGATGAGGTAGTCAATTGTGGCATCGAGATCTTTCTTCCCCCTCTTCACTGCCTGACTGACATCCTGCGCAATCGCCATCGATGAACCTGTGGCGGCTGCAGCCCACTTTGCCGGGGGTAAGTCTGCACATGGTTCCTCCCTTTTTCTCTTAGCCTGACGATTTTTCCTTTCATCACAGACATCATCAAACAGGTCCTTCTCAGCAAATAATATTGCCATTCCAGTTCCCCCACTCGCTCTCCCAGTGTGGCCCCATCGCTGCCATAGTTCGGTAAGCTTACAGGTCACTTTCCACTGGACTACTATAGCAATATCCGGTATGTCCATTCTCTTCCATTTGTTACTTATAATCTATCCTTTTAATTAATAGATAAACGGAGACTCACCATCCCGAATGCCTTGGTTGTGCATAACCCCCACAGCTCTCCAGACCGTAGGCGAGTAACCTGCATTTCTTTGTACTCCGTTGTCATGTCTGAGTTAAACCAGGCAATCTTTTTGCAATGCACATGTGGAAGATGGGTCTGGAGAGATTTCGCCGCCAGAATAGAGTCCTGAATATCGTCAAAAAAGACAAGGAACTTCGGTGGTGCCTCGTTATCTGGCGCCCAATTATTGGGAACCAGAAATGCAAGATCTTTGTAGGAGGTGAGCGCGTACTTTATCTGTTGCATGCAGAGCTTGATGTTTGGTCGATCCATGTGGGTCTGGATGATCGCTGGGTCCTCCTTTCTATGTGGGTCCAACACCTTCATGATGTTGCGAAGGGCCTCCGGTGTTAATGTTGCGGATGTGATCAAGTATGGGATGCGGCAAGCTACAATGAATCGCAACCGACCTAATTCTTTGTACTCCGGCCTGAACTTTCCCCATGTCATTATACAATGCACCTCG
Source organism: Phylloporus cf. gajari (assembly GCA_038094015.1). Classification (NCBI taxonomy): domain Eukaryota; kingdom Fungi; phylum Basidiomycota; class Agaricomycetes; order Boletales; family Boletaceae; genus Phylloporus; species Phylloporus cf. gajari. The sequence goes on along the minus strand of JBBPTF010000087.1, from coordinate 4,514 downwards.
TCGAAGATTATTGTGATGACCCGGTCAGTGAACTGTTTCTTCCTCAATAACGCTTCAAATCTTCTGCCAGGTTTCATCATTTGTTCAGGGCTAATAATAACAGCCTGGTATCTCACATCTTCAATATCTTAGTAAAGGATCAGTGCACCATGCAAGAGATAATGTTATACTTGAAACTGGAATTGTGATAGCTACATACCTTGAAGTTCTTCTCGTTGGCAGTATCTGCATTGATAGCAATGGCCCGCATTCCTGCATTTTCTAGACTTTCTACCTGCTGCTTTCCGAGCTGATTCAAAGGGGTTACGATGACTTGTATACCATCTGGACGGAATAGAAGTGGAATCCAGAACGTTAAAGTCTTTCCCATTGATGTTCCAGCAATGCAAACCACATCCTTGTCACTCTGTAGGAGGGTTGCTGTGACCTGCGCTTGCCACAGACATGGTCGTTTCCCAAGGGTTGTAAGAGTCCGCTCTCAGATCTCTTCAATGCTAGGCATAGAGACAAAGTAGGAAAGGCTAACTATATTATTGTTTTATTTATCTTGACACACAACTCTAAACAAATATATCAAATATTTGCCTACTTTTGTGATGATGCCGACAATGCTGAGCGTCGGAACACGAACCTTGTGAAACTGTTGTGCCAGCTGCTGCTGGAGGGATTGAGGGTCTAAATGAGGAAGTATGCTAAGTTTGAAATGTACAAATAATTGCAAACACCCTCATTCCCTCCAGCACAAGGATGGATAGGAGCCTGGGAGAAGGTAAGCATTGCAGATTGTGTGCTCATTAAGGTAACAGTAATCTTGGCAAGGGTGAAGTTTACCGTCCTTCTTTTTAACAGAGAAAAAAGAGGAAGCTTGTGAGGAGGAGGGACAGATCTTTCCTGATGCGAGGTTTTTGTCGATAAACTCATCTGCAGCTTTTCACTCATTCAGGGACAAGAGGTAGAGTTTGCCAATTTTCGAGGTGAAATCTTCCTTCAGGTTGATTTTGTGATTATAGAAGTGAGAAGGGGGAACATGATTGGTCGCTTCTTTGGAAAAGACTTGAGTGAATTTGGCATATTCGGGAGGAAGTGTGACTTTGGGTTTGGCCAGCTCAGCAGCCATAGCGAGTTCCATAGCGGTGATGAGTTTGGCTACTACTAGAGAGTTAGGTAGGAAACATTTAACATCTCCTCAGATGATACAGTGGATTGTCCTATTGGTTAAGGCACAATCCATGTATGCAGACTCCTCTTCATAGTTGAGGTATTTGAAGAGGCAAGAGTCATAGATGGCCAAGATGTTGTGATGATTGAGGATGGGATGGGAGACCCCTGGTTGTATGAAGTAGGAGTTGTGTCTATCTGTGTCAGAGATGAAGTCATTGTAGAGCTCTTTTGACTGGTCTGTGGTTTCTGAGATAGAGAGGGTATGAGTCTCCCAGTTGATGGTAGGGTTGACATGGTAGAGCCAAGGGAGTCCAAGGATGACATCTTCGTTGCCACAGCTCATGACATGAAAAAGAACTTGGTGAGTGATTCCTTCAATATTAACGAAGAGGGTCAAAGTATACCAAATAGCTCCTTCTTTGTTTTGAGTTTGGTCAGCATTCCTGATGGGAATAGGGGAGATGAGTTTTGTAGTAGGGAGTTTATGCTTTCACACAAACTGCCAGTCGATGCAGGAGATATCAGCACCACTGTTGATGAGGGCTCGGGTGTCGATGGTTTTCATAGTGTGCGAGGGGATTACAAGTTGTATGGGGATTTGCATAGATTTCGTAGTTCTAGGGATGGTTACATTGACTCAAGCACACGTACTAGGGGAGGAGGTATCTAGCATCGATCTAGGCCTCTGTTCTAAAAATCCTTTGTTACCGCGAAGGAGACGCAGACAACTTTGTCATCCTCATCATCTTCTAGTTCCACTAATTTAGGGAGGTTGTCCTTTTCAACCTTTTTGACTTGTGGACGAGGGGAAAGGGTTTGTTGTTCTGGAACTTTTTACAGTCTCAGGCAGAGTGTCCCTTTTCTCAACAACAAAGACAGCATCCTTCGGCAAAACATCTCCTTTGTTTTTCTGGAGTAAGCTTGCCAATGCGTATGGCATCAATGTCCATGGTGTTTGGGTCCTTTTCTGTCTTTGGAGAAGAAAAGGAGTGGTACATGTGACGAGAGGAGGAAGAGGATCAGCGGGTGGAGATTTCTTGAGCTTGTTTGTTCTGGGTGTAAAACATGGAGACCTTGTTGATCCACATTTTGAGGGTTTCAGGAATCATCTCCATGTTGAAGACACACTTCATGAGGAAGTCGGGGATGCCAACAGAGTAGTATCTGATCAGGACATTTTGATCGACAATACCAGTGAGAGTGGATTTGTTGCAGAATTCTGCATTGTACTTGGTGAGAGAGGGTTTCCACTTCCCTCCTTTTTGGGTCATGTGAGTGTTGGCAAGCCACGAGATGGCTGTCCCAATGGCGTCATACTGTTTAAAGTCATTAAAGAATTTCTTGGTGAAGTCCTTCATGGTCCCAAGGTCAGGATCATCCTTTTTGATACATTCAGCATGAAAATTGGTAGCCCAAGTAAGAGCTGCTCCTTTGGTCATATATGAGAGGGCAAAGGTGATCTTTTTCTCATCTGAGTTGTAGACCTCCTTGTTGACTAGGATATAGAAGGGTACCAAGTCATACCATTGTTTGGCTTTAAGGAAGTCCCCATCGAAGTATTTGGGTGGGGCTGGGTGAAGTTTGATGGGTTTGGTCGACATAGTGGGTTCTGAGTCAGGTTCTTCATACTTGTCTGAGTCAAAGAGTTCATCAGTTTTGGGGACATGGATGATAGTGGGTTCTGTGGGAAGTTCTAGGGTTTGATTGAGTTGATCAGCAAGTTGTCCGATGTAGTCGGTTTCTTCAATGGAAAAAACATGGATGTCTGTGAGTAAATCTAAAGGTCGAGCAGTCTTGGGTGATTGTTTGAGTTCTGTCGGAGGTGAAGTGTCTGAGGATTCTCCTGACTCATGTTGAGGAGTATGATGGGTGCCTCATGTGGGGTTGACTAAGGGTCTGTGTGAAATGGTGGGCAAGCTACGTGAGAGTAGTCACATAGAAAGAAGCTAGTTCTTTTGTTATGCTTGGTCTGGATAAGACAAAGCATAGCCTCAGAAAACTAATGACTATAGGCTAGAGATTTGGACGACAATTAGGTGTCTCAAGTAGTAGACAACAGTTAAGTGGCTACAACTTTGCAGGGGTCAGACAACGACGGTTGACTGGGACCAAGGTAATCTGAGAGACTGAGGAGTCTACTCAGTCGAGGTACTGTTCACAAGATGGTGAACTGGGTACTCGGAGACTAGAGTGTTCTAAGAACAAGCTCCCATTCAGAGCATGGGTGGAGGCTCAAAGAGACGAGGGGCGACGAAGGGAAGATCTAATGGATTGCTAGTCTAGAGGTACAGGCGGTAACTCTGAGGAGAACTAGCTTGGAGAAAGAAGAAGAAAGAGGAGAGTGAAGGTTTATATACCTAAGGTATAGAAACCAACGGAATGTGAAAGAACTAGTTGTACACAGGATCTGTCAGTGAGATGACTAAATAGAATGTGACAGAATCACATGGAATATTCAAGAAAGTGGAGGAAAGACTAAAATTAGGAGAAGACAATGAGTCATTAGGCTGATGATGAAGGAAAGATGAGTAATCGTAGGAAAAGAAATAACATCCAGAACTCGTATGACTAAGCATAACAAAGGAAATCGTAACAGGTATGCCATAGTCTCTTAGAAGCTATGCATCAACTTGGCATGTTAATCTTCCTCCAAGACCTGGAATGATACCTCCAGGAGTTGGCCGAACAGAAACAAGCCCACATAGCCCTCCTTCCCACTCATAGCACCCCCAAGGTTCACATCCCATCCATGCCCTCTGTCTTGTCTTCCTCCCTTGACTCAGACACAGAATGCATACTCCAACATGAAGAAAACTGGTGGACCAGTCACAATGGAGAGGAACCTCTACCATACAATCACCCTCATATGCATGAGGCATGTTACCAATACCAACGCCTAGGCCATTGAAAGGTAGACTGTTCTGACTACTAATGTGGGTTTTGCCACTGTTTTCATCCTTGCCACACCACTGTCCATTGCCCCCTTTGTTGCCATACTCCAGACTGAGTACCTTCCAATTCCCCTCCTAGCTCTTTCTCTTCTTCTCATCGTCAATGGTCAACCACTAGCAGCATGTACCCTTCCAGGAGTCCACCTCATCCACAACCTTTAGTAGAGTGACTTCAACACTCTCCCTCTCCTCATGAAAAGAATTTTAATGTAGTGGCTGATGCAAACATGATGGGCTCGCCAGGTGGAGGTTTTCTTGATCTTTAATTGGTCTTTGTTGCTGTCTCAACCCTAATATAGGGGTAATGTTATGATTTCTTTCTTCTTGCTTAGTCATATGAGTTCTGGATGTTATTTCTTTTCCTACAATTACTCATCTCTTCCTAGTCATTGGCCCAATGAC
>JBBPTF010000086.1:6281-24526 GCA_038094015.1 Phylloporus cf. gajari | reverse complement strand
GATCCCGTCCAATCCGTACCACGCGAGTTTCTCGCCGTCATCCTCGCTGGCTTTGGGAACGAGTGAGCATTAGTCCAGGTTACATCCTGTATAGCTTACTTTCACTAGGCTCCTTCCCCTCACCGGCGACATTGGCGATGTGCCTTTTGCCAAAGCGCTACTACCCGTCTCCAATAAGCCCATAGTCGACTATGTCCTCTCCTGGGTCGAACAATCTGGAATCAAAGGTGCGACCCGTGCTGATACTATCAATGTACATCACAGACAGAGCTGCCAGACGTCCTCCTCATTTGCCCTTCTTCGCATCGTCCTTCTATATCGCACTACATCCATTCCGAATCCTCGGTCTCATCCTCGTCTCTGCGGGTTGACATCCAGTCGTTCGACGAGACTCAGGAACTGAGTGTTGGGACGTCTTCCATCCTCAGGCACTTCTCCAGCCGCATTCAAGAGGACTTTGTTTTACTCCCTTGTGACTTCATTCCACCCCCAACTCTTCCCCTTTCTAAACTCTTGAATAAATTCCGCTCTGAAGCTGCATCGGATGGCGCGATCGCTACTGGCTGCTGGTTTGAGTCGCCTAAAACAGATAAATCCGCCGCCCCAGATGAGTGGGGGTCTCATTCTCAATCCTGTCCGATAGTCTGGGATGACCGTACTGGAACGTTGTTGTACATTGATACCCTTGACGACACGGACAAGAATGCGGAGGAACTCGAGTTGAGGATGAACCTGCTCTCGCGCTACCCTCGGGCACGGCTTTCATCCAAACTTCATGACTCTCACGTCTATGTCTGCAAACGTGAGATACTTGACGTCCTGCATCGCAAGACTGGTCTGGATTCCTTACGGGAGGACTTCTTCCCTTGGTTGTGCAAAGTACACTACCAAGCGACGAAACGTTTGAAATACGGACGCGGTACAGAAATATTCTTAACTGATATAGATTACAGTTGACATTTCCCCTCATAGTCCTCGGCTCGCACACTGGCTTTGCAGCATCTATGAGGCACTCGACTCTTCACACAACTAGGGTCGCAAACACCAAAGCATTAACGTATGATCCTTCAACTGCGTCCTCTCCACTCATACAAGGTCGGGACTTGGCGTACTCGGTACCGCCCAGCCCTACACTCTCCGACAGCACACCCTCAGAAACGAGTCTCAGAGTCGGTATCATCATCCACCGAGAGAAAGATGGTTACTGCATTCGAGCCAATAATCTGCCTGCCTATTTGGAAGCAAATCGGCACGTGAGTCCACTCCTTGCATGCTTGTTCATCTCGGTTCACCAATTCAATTAAGTTTATAAATGACGCGTCATATACTCTGCCCGTTGACCCCCAGAAACGAGCCCTCATTGACGCAAAGGCATCGATCTCATCCGATTCCACCATCGGAGATTTTACAAAAGTTGACGAGAAGACGACCATCAAGAAATCTGTCATCGGCAAGCACTGCGTAGTTGGCAGGCTAGTAAAAATAGCTGGTTGCGTATTGCTCGATCATTGTGTGGTTTCGGATGGGTGCGCAACACCTGTTGCGACCCTCGATCATAAGCTGAGTTTCTTGTAGGGCAAAACTCGACAGTTGTATTCTCGGCAGGAATACGAAGGTTGGGGCCAAGGTTGAATTAGTGCGATGTGTCACGCAAGGCGGATATGAAGTGAAGGAAAACGGTAGGTCTCTTAGGTCCTAATATATCCCATATTTTCACCCACGTGCCTCCCCAGAAACGTATCGAAATGAGAAGCTCGATGTTTCCGAGTGGGGAGCGGAGACCGAAGATCCGGACGGGAGCGATGAAGACGATGACGCGGACGAGAGTAGTAGTGATGAAGAGGAAGCTTAGTAGAGCGACTGACATACATAGTGTAGCAAAGAACAAGTGGAGTGAACCAGATGCAAGTACAATCCAGCTACCGTGCACGTTGCGGTGAATGTCCCGCCATCTGGTTTCCAAGTCCCTGCGAAAACCGAGAACCACGACCACGAGTACTGCCTGTGGATGCGGCATTCAATCCATCTGGGTGAAATGGCAAATCGAGGGTCTCACCTCGTAGACCGCCTCTCGCCTTGTCACCCCTTCCACGACGCTCCTGTGTCTGTTCGCCTCGTTTCTCCCCTTTTGTATCTCCCCGATCTCCCCATCCAGTGGTGCTGCCAAGTTTGGCGTCCAACACCTTTTCATTCTGTTCGATCATGTTGCTCAGTTTCTCGGCAATCACCTGGGCGAGTTGCTGCGGCCGCGAAAGTTCGATGCGATGGAACACGACGACACCGGTAGATGGATCCAATGACGCAGACAATTCTTCATTCCAGATCATCTTCGAAATTATGGATGTCACAGTCCTGAGTGGCAATGAGAATGTTCGTGAAAGGAGAGAAAGCGAAAGGGTGGAGTATAGCGGAGCATATGTGAACAAGTAGGTCCGAAGACCCTGTTCCTGAATGCGTCTGAAAACGTTCGTTTCATATTCGTACTCCGTAGCAAAGCGGTGGAGACATACTTTGCAAGCATCTCTTTCACAGAAGCCGACTCTGGCATCAAGCTCCAAATCTTGATGCTCTGAATGAGATCGCGACACTTCTCCCATTCGCCGTCTTGTAGAGCCTTGCTCGCTTGCATAATATGGTCGCGTGTACTCTCAGGTGGACCGGTAAAGACTTGACGATCCGCGAAATCTAATAGACGCCGGAAAGGCTTCGAAATGACCTTTCTCTTCTGTTCTTCGGAGTCGATAGAAGCGAGCAATGGAATTTCGACCAACATGCTTGACACAAGGAACGCAGCCTCCAGAAGCTCTGTATTGATATGCACGTGGAAGGGGAGTTGCCTGGCTCGTTCAGCTCGTTCTTGTTCAAGAGTCAGCTGTGCTTGGAACCGCTGTTGGTGGACACCCTGAGCTAAGAGTTCCTTGACACGTTGGGTCGCAAAAATATCGTGAAGCATTGCCTGTGACTCCTTGATCAAACCGCAGCGGAATGCGCATAGGCCAAGCTGGACAATGGTACGATTGTACAGTATTTGCGTAGCCACATCGGCGGAGTGAATGGACTCTTGAAGATGTGACATTAACAGCATGTCACGGGCGGTGTAGAAATCATTGTGAAGGGCATGGTGGTATATATGGCTTAGTATAGCTCTGGTTCGCAGTAAGGAGTTGTCGGCTTTGTAGAGGTGAACACATAAAGCGTGGATTAGGTTCGACGTGGAGGAGGAAGACGCAAGTTTCACGCTCGGATAAACCTCGGATGTACCAAGAGAGGACTCGAGGGCACTGACGACCGCATCCGGCTTGAGTCACATCAATAAAACTGGCATCCATGAAGATTCGCGTTTCGTACCTTGGAATATATATGCTCAAGGCGTCGCATAATCACGCGTGCGAGTGGCTCTGGCTGCTGAGAGCTCTCGTAAAAGGCTTGTGCACGACATATTGTCCGGTAAAGCACTTTCTCATCCTTGAGCCGATCTACATACTCCGTACCGTGAGGATCGATGTTTTGGAGGCTCTTGGTGAACTCGTCGTCGAGACGGTCGACAAAACTAATAATACTGCCTCTGATACGAACGACCCCATCTGGCTCAGTGTCCGGGGAGCGTTCAAGAAGTTCGTCATAATCTTCTGTGTTCTCCTGTATTGAATACGCAGAATCTTTGGCGATGATCGAAATGAGCCTATCGACTTCGCGCTCGGCCGCCAGCCATAGCTCTATTGGCATGTAAGACGCAACTGACGAGTTGTAATCAAACCGTGAAGAGACCAGGGCTAAAAGGACGCGGATGCGCTGGTATGGAGTGTCAGCCACTTCAAGCAGCTTCTCTAAGATGCGCATCTGTTCCCCTCGATCTGTGTTCTAGAGCGATGATCAGTGCAAAGAAGCCATTAATGAAATATTCCGGACCTTCTTTCCCCTCGCTTCATGTACCATCTTGAGGGTCTTGAAGATGGCGTCTGCACTAAACTGCATAGCTTTACCACCTTTTCCGACAGTTGTGAAGCGGTCCTCTGCTGGGGGTTTTTCTTCTTCGCTACCACTTTCGACAATCTTTTTTAGCTTCTTTGTTGCCTTCGCGGATGGAGCTTCTACTGGTTGACTATGCAGTGCGTACTCGCGCTCAAAGGCCTCCGGGTCCTGCAAAATGTTGGAAAGAAAGGCGATAGATTTGGATGTAGTTCTTACAGCTTGATATTGAGACATCTCTTTTTCGTACTCCTTGGCCGTCTTCTTGACCTTTTGTTTCACGGAGTTCAATGCACGGGCGTTTGCGGCATTCATCTTTTTCTTTGCCTCCTTTTCCTTGGCCAACGCTGCATTCAAGGAATCTTCGAGGCCCGTGAGCGTTTTAAGGAAAAATGGGGGTATGGGTTCCGCGACATTGCTCTGGCGTTGCATGAGACGCAACAACTTTTCGAATTCTTGACAATCGGCTCAGCGATAGGGGTAAAAGAAACGATCAAGAGGGCATACCTGTCAATGTAACAATCCAGTCATTGATCTTGATGGCATTTTCCATCGCTTTTCCAGTTGCCTCGATCTCTTCGAGACGTTTGTCTTTGGAACTTTTTACGATGCGCTTCACGTCCTCGTCATCCTCACTCTCATCGTCCTCGGAATCGCTCCGCAGGAACCTTCCTTTCTTCTTTTCTGTCTCTTGCTCGATCTCATCCTCGGTCTCGGATTCCTCGGAACTGCTCGAGTCACTACCTGCGGTGCGAAGGAATCGAGACATGCCGGTTGGTTTTGCTGCTGGTTTCGGGGCGGCCTCTTCATCGCCGCTGCTAAGGAGTTCCTCATCGGATTCCTCTGTATCAGAGTCAGAATCGCCGGCTTGTCTGAAGAAACGAGACATGATTGAAGTCGCAAGATCGTTATCGTACCTTGAAATTTTGCACGCTGCGTGAGAACCTAACCAAAGGTTACGTAAACCATACATGATTATCCAGAAGATTAAAGCGGCTCATATCCAGCGAGCTCATATGATAGAGTACCTACTTCCATAGACATGTCGAAAGATATCGTAGTATCGTGGGTGAGTCATGACTAGAAAACATCCAGCGAATGAGGGCAGTCCGAAGCTGTATGCCCATAACCTTCACAATCCACGCAAAACGGTTCTGAACCGAAGTTGGGTTTAGCCAGTGTCAGTGATGCTGGTACATCCTCTTTGAGGAGGTCGCATGTAAAGATGTCATGACCAGGCCGCTCGCAGATCTCACACACGTCTTCACGTGAGGAGCGGAAATCATCGTCGGCGCTCATTATAGTTGACGCGCTGGATGCTCGACGCTGATCAAGTTCGGTTAGTTCTGTGCTGTTCTTCGACAGTTTCTTGGACCGAGCGAGCTTCTCCTTTAGGTGTTCAATCTCCTGCTCGAGCTCATCCTACAAGTCAGAGTGAGCATTTACCAACTCCTCTCATTTGTCGACGCACTTCGCGGTAGATCTGGAGTGCGTCAGTCAGCTACACCGCTAGCATGAGTGTAATAACTGGCTTGCCTTCGATTCAATGAGTGTCTCAAGCTCACTGATTTCCTTGTTGAGCTGAACACAACATTCCTGAGGCAAGGTTCAAACTTGGCGCAGCACCACTCACGTCATGGGTTATCCGAGCCGTCTTTATCTCTGCATCCGCAAGCCGTTTCCTGAGTTGTTCAAGCTCACTCTACAATACATTTCAACACCAAGAAGTCCGCACAAGACTGCAACTTACCTCATACTTCTTTTGAAGATCTGGGGAGAGTGCCGAAGATGCGTCGTCCGCATCGAGAGCAGCTTCTTGTTTCTGGAGACCCTGTTCAACGCTGTCTTCGAGGATCTTGAGCTCCTAGGACAATGTGTTAAAAATGGACGAGGCTGTGACTGAAGGGAGACGGACTTGTCGCAGTTGATCAGTCTCAGATATCAGAAGCCTATTTTCAGCCTCTAGCAACTTGTTGCGCTGAGTAAGAGCCAGTGTCTCTTTCTGCGTTTCCTGAACAATATGCCTGTGGGTTCTCGGCTCAGTTCATGGGACAGATTAGTTTTGGAAACCGTACTTGAGGCCCATGATCTCCTCCGATTCATATTTGGATGGTGACTTGCAGGCTTCCGGTAGACCGTTCATAGCCAACTCCCGATTTAATCTCTTTCGGAGGCCGTCTAGTTCCACTGATCGCTCCTCTAATGCCATACGCAGCGACTGGACCTCGGCCTGTTCACGCTCAAACATTGAACGCCACCGGATGTCCTATAACGAGGGAATTAAGACATCAACACTATAAATTCGTGGTCACTGACCTCTGTGTTACCCACGTCCCCGTTGAGTTGTGAGGCTAACCGCGAGTGCTCGAGCTCATCCTTCAGGTCTCGAATCTCATCCATTAAACGAGTACGCTCCATGGCGGCTTGACGGGTCGCTTCAGCAACTTTCACAGACACGTCGTTGGTACCCATATCAGCTGTCTTTGAGAGGCGTCAGTGGTAGACTTAGAACGGTAGCTTCGGCTTACCGCAGCATCCGTCCGCAAGATCTCGATCTCGGCTCTCGCATTCTCAAGCGCAAGGGTGCTCTCCCGAAGTGCCTCTTCAACTTCCTCGATGCGCCCCTTAGCTAATGCCTCTGCTTTTGCAACCTGTTCTACGGCCTTGCGACCTTCCGTAAGCTCGTTTCGCATCGAGTCCTCCTTCTCCTTGAAACGTTTGATCCTCTCTCGCATAGCAACCTCTTCCTTTTCCGCTGCTGCTCGGGCATCATCAAGGGTATCTTCCATCGTGGAGACCTTCCTCTGAAGGTGCTGAACCTGCTCTCGAAGTGTTTCGTTATCAATCTCAAGAGCCGAAGCAGAGTGCAGTGCCGTGAGTCCAGGTGAGGGTGGAGCTGCCGTTTTTCGCAACTGATCTTCCAGAGCAATGATCTGGTCCTCCATTTCGTACCGCCTCGAGTCAGCTGCGCTAAGTCGCTCTTCGTAGAGAGCAATCGTTTCCTAGTGAGCTAAAACGTCAGGGGCGCCAGACGAGAACTCAATGTCGTCACCTGTCCAGCTTGGCGAAGTTCGTCGATCTGTGATCCCAGCTCTTTGCGTTCGGCATCGAGTTCAGTCGAGACTGTTTCAAGTCGCGCTTCTAAAAGGCTTATTTCTGTGTTCTTGGCCTTCAAAAGGGCGTTATTCTCGTGTTCTGCACCTTCTTTGGCTTCGATGGCTTCCTTCAGATTTCTGACCAATGCTTCGCTAGTGTCAAGTTTGGCTTGCATGTCATTCAGACGCGTTTCGCTTTCCGACCTGAAGCGTTCCAGTTCTGAAGCAGTCTGCGCATTCGAACGTTCCAGAGATTCCACCTTGGAGTCCCTTTCACTCAATTTACGCTCCACAATGCGTAACTCTTTCTCTGTCTCTGCAACAGCTGCAACAGCTGCATCGCGATCCTTCTCCAAAGTTTGACGTTGTTCAAGATCCGAACGAAGAGAAGAGACTGTTTCTTGTAGAAATGTTTTCTCTTGTTGGAGAGTATTTACGCGATCATTAAGGGAGGATATCTTAGATTCAAAGACCTCGGTCGTGTCAACACCGGGAGTAGACCGGATTTGAGATGGAGATGAGGTAGGGTGAACATCAGGGGAGTCGGGGCCACCTATTAGCCGGTTTATTTTGTCTTGCAGGGCCTGACTGGCGGCAGTAAGATCCAAAGAAGAGGGAGGACGGTCCTCCTGGGCACGATCATCCTGATGAAGATCATCGTTGAGGGAGTAGGTGGAACCAAAGGACGCTGACCGTCCCGGAGATGCCGGTGGAGGCATGGCGACGGCACTGGGTATCCTGGGTCTAAGGGTATTAATGGAGGCTCTGGGCTTGGACCCAGGCAAGAGAGAACCGTTCAAGGAAAGGGAAGCCTTGATTGTGCCCGCTTTTGGAGTAGTAAAAGGGGAATCGAATGATCGTGCGCCAGTGTCTGCATTGGAAGAAGGCCGGGCCGGAGAAGGGATAACCTTGAGGGAATGCTCGGTTTGATTGTGGCCTGAACGCGAATTCAATTGCTTGGCTGTTAAACCGATGTATTTGGAAGCTCGAGAGCCTGAAGTGATCTGTGACTCCAAGGCGGGAGAAGTTGGGACAGGTGATTTTCCGAGACCAGTGGCAGGCTTGGACTTGCGCGCCGGGGTGGTGCCAGGAGTGACACGACCAGACATCCCCAAGGGATTCGTCCTACTGTCATAGGGTGTGACTCGTCCAAATGAAGTAGAAGGTGTCATGCGTCCTGCGCTGATAGAGAACGGAGCCGAAGGAGTCACTCGGCCAGAAAGAGAAGAAGTTACATGCCCACGAGTCGATGCGACGGACGGTGGACGGTGATTTGTACCTACAGTAGGAGGGGAGAGTTTCGTGGCCGCTACAAACACGCCGCAATTCGGGGGGCACGCGAAATACCGTTTCCTAAATGGTAGCGTTAGTGAATAAAAGAACGTCGGGCGACAGCAACCCAGCAAAAGAGACGGAATATGTTGGAGGTGCACACAAGACTCACCCGCTAACGGATCCGTCGTTTTTTCCTTTGCCAGCAAATCCTCCACCAAGCTCTACACCAGCCCAGAGACCGGGTTTGCCATCTATCTCACCAATATACCTGAGCACGCCTTCATAACCGAGGGACTCGATCCTGACGTTGTCGCCGACCTCAAAAGCGCGGCCGACACGGCTGGCACTGCGTGGAAATGCATCAGATTGGCGGCTGGGGGGCCGTGCAGACGGGGTTTTGGTACGCGTCGGGGGAGCAGATGTGACGGAGGAGGGGCGTCCTGCGACCGACCGCCTTCCGGAATGAGGCACAGGGAACGCGGATTTCGGGGACGAGGAAGAAGAGGAGGGGTTGTGGGTGAGGCTGGCGCGATGCTGTGCGGGATCGTTAGCCCTGATAGCTTCTGCAAACGCACGGGAGGCGTGGTCGTCGCTGTCGAGAACGGGCTGGCTGTTGACACTGGACGCGGAACGGAGCCTGCCCGGTGTAGGAATACCACTCGTCTTGCCCGGCGTCGGGATGCCTGACACTCTCATCTTCCCCGGCGTAGCGGCCATGATGGCGATGGCGACACGCTCGAATTTCATTTCATTTTCAAAGCATACGGCAGGTCACGTGACACGATGGAAATCATTGGATTCAATGAAAAACAAACACAACACAACAAACTAGCCACGCTTTTTCGACACACCGACCGTCTTCCCGCGACGACCTGCCATCGATGAGCGACCTTGTCTCGCTGCGTGATTGGGTACTTACCCGTAGTCTTTGTATGCTGCCCACGTACTCTCAGCCCCCAGAAATGTCTCAGACCACGGTGTGCCCGGATCTTTTTCAGTCGCTCCAGATCATCTCGCAGCTTCGAGTCCACCGCGTTTGATAAGATCTGGTAGTTTTTGCCGTCAACGATATCTTTCTGTCGGTTCAAAAACCACGTGGGGATCTTGAATTGGGTTGGGTTTTGGATGATCGTCACGAGGCGCTCAAGTTCATCCGAGTTGAGTTCTCCAGCGCTGTGGATCGCTAAGTGACATGGGCGAGAATTCAACTCCGTACTCACCGCTTTGTGAGGTCCACATCGGCCTTCTTGCACACAAGGTTTGCGTACCGCCGGCCAACACCCTTGATCTCAGTCAAGGCGTACATGACCTTGCGTTTACCATCGACGTTAGTGTTCAAGAGACGCAGAATGTGCTTGCGAACAAACATGAGCACGCTTCAGCGAAACAATCGTGATTATGCACCTGAAATTGCTGGTGGGCTTCCGGCACGACCAGAGACATGATGGAATCCTAGACAAGAAGTGCATCAGTACTATTCAAGACGCATCCAGCACACGAAGCCATCTCCAGTCCAGCCATTGTACACGCTGAAGCCAAATAACTACCCCTACAGCCGGCTCAGAGTGCCAAAACTGCACTCACCTTGATCAAATAGTCGGGAGGATGTCGCCAACGTCGTCAGTGTGGTGCTCTGCAGTGTGACCGGAGTTTCAATTACCTGGCCGTTGCCGAGCATTCAATCACGTGGTCAGGTGGCACTACAACACGTCCAAGACGCACCAACTTGGTTGGAATTTCGAGCTCCATGAGATTCACTCATCTCTTCTTCCCGTACTCACTCCACTTGTTTCAATGCTAATAACGACTGTAAGTATCATCTGTATTCTAATTCATAAGTGCACTAAAACCGTCTCTAGTGTGATTCTCCAGAGACCCTCAGATCAGAAATCGATTTTGCCCGCAAGAAAGTCACCCTCGATGAAACCGAGGAGACATGGGACACGATTGCACAGGGTATTTTGCAACTGACCCGCCTATGCGACATTGGCGGCTGTCAGTTTCCTTCTGGAATGGTCGCCGGCATTCGTTCGATTTCCAGACCTCTAAACAATGCTTTGAATTCTGAACGCAGCAGATTGTCAGGCGCTGCGATCGAGCTCGTCACCGCATTAGCCACAGGACTTGGCTCATCATTCGAACCTTTAGTATCCCAACTCGTTCCACCCCTACTGGTCCTGTGCGGACGGACAAACAAGGTCTTCACCTCACGTGCTAGAGGCTGCATCCTTGCTATCATTCACCACACTCAGCTTCCTTCTCTCCTCCCCTATCTTGCCGACCTTGCCAACCACAAGTCCGTCTTTCCTCGCCTAACAGCTGCAGAGGGCATTCTGGCCTGTCTTAATTGCTTCAATCCTCCTGATCTTGAAAGAGAGGCCCGAGCCCGTATTGTAGAGGACTTTATCAAGTCTACAGCACGCGACGCCAATTCAGATGTACGAAAGGCGAGCAAGGAAGTTTTCAAGGCTTACAAGATATTGATGCCTGCAAGGGTCCCAAGGTCTGTCCATTATGCTTCTTTTGGTAGATGTTGTGACTGAAAAACTTGAAAGCTTTGTTGCTCCGCTTACCCCCGTAGTAAAGAAATACCTTGATATCCAGACTGGCCCTTCAGGCACTCATAATGCCACGTCAAGCATAGGGCAAAGGCAAACAAGTAGACCGTCAAGCCGTGCGAACAAAGTAATCGAACGACCGGCAAGCTCCACTCTTCCAAAACCTCCCCCACGTCCTGTCACAGATGATTTGATCCATAGTACAAAACAGCAGGTAGCCGTTCGTGGTATTCCAACCACAGTTGACGCTCGTGGTCCTCGACAAAGGACCGTATCTCAAATGCGACGCGATCCCCTACCTCCCACTTTACATGTTAATACGCAATCATCTGGCGCCCCACAACGTTGTGTTGTACCTACATCTGGTCCAACACGTCAAACCACGCATCCTGCGCCAGGTATTGCTAGAGCCCCGCATGCGGCAGGTGCATCCTCAAGCAAGGGTCCCCAGCGTCCTCCGCCTGCGCAAATGAGGCTCAATCCATCATCCGATGGGCTGAAAAGTACCGGGAATGGCGCCAAAAGGATACCACTTCCACCTGTGCCTGTGAACGGGCAACCTAGTGGACAAGTGGTCGCGGCTGCGAGCGGTACTACGGATGAGCCTGAATCTCGTTCCAAGCCTCCCTGCCGAAACGCTGGAGCAGTGGGGCCCAGAAAGCTACCTGTCGCTCGGAAAGCCCCCGAGGTTCTTCGTTCTGCTACGGTCTCCGCGAATCCAGCTACTGGATCATCAGTTCCATCAGCTCCAGCGGTGGCTCAGCGTTCTGGTAAGCCACCGGTAAAGGATAAGGTGAACCCTAGTGGAATAGCACCTCATCGACGACCAACAGCGGACGTGAAAAAGGAGACTCGTCCTTTAGTCAAGGCTTCACGGAAGGAGACACGCCCAGTACTTATTCCTCTACCTCCCAGCCGGCCTACTTCACCCAGAGAAATACCGTTGCCTAGATCACCTGATTGCACATCACATCACGTTGAAGCTCGAGAGGAAGTTGCCGTAGCTCCCCTATCCGGATCACTACCTGACAGCCCAGTTGAGAAGCAACTGAAGTCTGCGGAGCCCTGTCAAGAGCAAGTGGATGTGCCCCCTAGCACACCTATCACAACACTGCTTGCCTCCATCCAGCGTGGTTTCCTTTTCACGCCATCTTCCCCCCTCTCGCCTCCTCAGAATTATCTCCCAACTCCAGGTAATTTGTTCGAGACAAGACAAGACATTGGAGACTTTATAAAGGGTCCCCCGTCGAGAACGGGTTTTTGTGCATTGTTGGAGGACAACGCGACAGCGGATGGTCTGGATAGACAAGCCCTCAAAAATTTGAATTAGCACGCTACTTTTTGCATTTGTAAATAGATATCTACGCAAATCTGAGCGCGGTCACGGGGATTCTCAAATCGTGTACTTACATAGCGCGACGCGTCCATTACGTTGGCGCGATGCGTGAGAATCGACACTCAACGTCGTCGTTGCGAAACCACTAATATCTCCTCCAACCAGTCTGGGCCACTGCGCACAGTGCCAGGTCGTCGTCCGCCGTACCAACGCGTTGGTTGCGATTTCTTGGTTTGACGCTCATCCTCCGCTCTCTCAATACCGATGGCCACTGCCCTCAACCGCCGTCCTCTCGGCTCCCGCCAGCATCTCCAGCAAGTAATCGGGAACTCCCCTCAAAAGTCACGAACACCCTCAGCGTCGGTAAAGCGACCACGTTCTCCGGAGTGTGTTGGAGACGCGTTTGTTAGTCAAACGAACCCCAAGCGTGTCAGACCAGCCCATACGGAACCCATCACTACCACTCTACCGGATGAGGAGCGCAAGGACAAGGATCAAAGACGGCAGGCACGTGAAGCAGCCAGGAACGAATTTCGCGTCAAGTACACGCGGGCATTCCCTTCTTGGGTGTTTTATTTCGACCTGGATCAGCTTGATCCCGACAGCGCAGCCCTCCGGAATTCATTGGCGTCTAGGGTGGCTCAGCTTAGTGCTGTATGTCCATAAAACACGTACCTTTCCTTCTCGGAGATGGTTGACCTGCCCCAACTAGCGAGTTGATGACTTTTTCTCCAATGAGATCACCCATTTGATCACCAATCAAGCAGTAAACGCGGAGGACACGAACTCAAACAAGGAAAATGCCCGAAAACTACGCAGCACTATTTCACGGGCCTCTTTGTTGCTCAAAAGTCCAATAAGGCTGAAAGGACGGTGAGATCGCCCGCACTGGCGCCTATACACACACTTAACCAGCATGTTTACGCAGGGAGGACAGCAATACACAGAACTTTAGCCTCGTTGAGAAAGCGCAAGCATTCGACATGAAGATTTGGAACACCGCCAAACTAGATAGTATATTGGAGCGATGCGATGCACCTGCCCCTACGACCACTAAACATCCACCCGGAGTTCAGTCAGCTTCTGCAGCTACCAACCAAAGAAATCTCACTCGTTTGCTTGCATCGGAACGTCTACATGGCACCACAGAACGCGATCCTACTCAAAAACGTCACGACTTTCGATACTTTTCGAAGAATAGCTATTTCGTTTTGGTGGAAGACGCGAAGCAGGAACTGGCAACTATTCACGCTCTCGAGTACCCCATCCACAAGGGGCGTGATGGCAAAGAACACGGTGCCTGGCCTGTTTTGTATTGCCATCCACATTCTAGAGGTCCATTCATCCAATTTGATGAGAGGGAGCGGCGTCGTTGGGAAAGGACCAAACGTGCCGAAGAAAACGAAGAGACCGAGAGACAGCAACGAGCCGCAAGGGAGCTTAGGCGGAAGAAGCAGGCCCAAGCGCGACTCATTGCTCATAAAACAGGCGATCTTCGACGCTCTGTGTCAATGAACAATCTGAATCGTCAGGTTGCGGCGGAAGAGTCTGTTGACTTGGATGCTGATTTCCCGGATACCCAAGCTTCAGCCAATGCATCAGGGTATCTGGCCTCGACTAGCGCCTATATTGCTGCTTCGGGCAATAGCGTTGGGATTACATCGACGACGGGCACCACATCTGTTGGTGGGGGGAGTCTTCGAGCGCTTGACTTGCCCCCGAACCTCCGTGAACGTATCCAACAGCAAGTTGTCACTTCTCGCAAAGTGTCTACCTTGGCCACCGGGAAAGATAACTCAAATCGCCAGCTCGGGGCCATGGGACCGCCGGAAAGTATCCCTGACCGGCGCAGCGCGCTACTTAGAAAGAGTCGTAGTACGAATACTCTAAGACTACCTAGGCGTGACGAAGGCAGTAAACCTGGTTATTGTGAATGCTGTAGGGTGAAATTTGAAGATTTTGACTCCGTAAGTCTCGTTTTCAAGATTTCGCATATGCTCAATGTCCGGCAGCACATTCAAGATCGAAGACACCGCAAATTTGCCAACGATGATTCGCATTACCACCAGTTGGATTTTTTGCTCAACCGTGTTCAACGCCGTACTCGACCAGAGTACAAGGAACAAGAACATTCGTCGTCGGCAACGGATGAACAACAGATGTGTTCGGAAGATTATCCAATGTGTTCTTCACCATCGCTTGACAGAGATGAAGAAGGTTTTTGGGGTGATGTTGTGGATACCGACGGAGACGTTTCCATTCTCTGAAGTAACCTGACTACCCTTTTACGGTGTATGACTTGTTGGTTTAATTTTGTTTTCTTTACCCACCAGTTTGTAGCGTAGAGAGCACCCCACGGAATGATGTTGCTGAATAGGATATTACTATTGGCGATTGTCTGAAAGCCGAGCGATGGCTGCGGATGTCAGAAGCACGTTGCTATTTTGTGTGGAAAGACTAGGCTCCCGTGCTAATACCACACAAGGGACGATAAGCCCGCGGATTTCTACAGGACGACTCGTGTGTGGGCTTGCATGAACGGCATCTTTGCCTCAACCCTTGCTTCAACCTCATCGCTACGCCCAGGACTCAATTGTAACTAACCGGACCGGGAACCGAAAATAAAGCGAAGTATGTTGTGGCAGTGCACCGGTGAATCCCGGCGGGAAGTGAGGCTCGTGGCATGTGTATTTCACCGAGGGATTCGTTGTCCAGGGGGCAAATTTACGTCTGGAAAGGGGCGGTGGCACAAGTTCGAAATCCACCTCGGACTCGATCTTTCGTAAATGCTTGACTGTCCGATTCGCGCGGACAACGTGGTTCATGAAACTACACATACCAAATTTGGTATCTCATTTTTTTGAGTCGTGTAAATAGCTTAACGTCTGAAATCCTACAACGGACGCTTGATTTTCTGGTACTCCATCTTGTAGACGTAGATCCGCAGTGGAAATACAAAAAATGTAAGTCTCGTAGGTATTGAAGCGAAAGGAAAGGGCAACATTCTATGTGGAGGGCGGTACTTACTGCTGCCGTAACAGCTCGGGGAGGTGGTGCTGGGCCATGCTGTGGCAATTCCAATGAATTTATTTTTGCAAGATATCTTCAACATTGTCATGGACTGCTCAGAGACACCGTATTGTTCGGTCGAATATGTCCGTTGCAATGATCAACTACTTTACCAGAAAAGTACCGTGACCCGTAACGTCACGCCCGTAAGTAAGTTCGTCAGGCTTGTTGTGGTAGTACAGGATTACTCTGCCATCATCCAACACCTCTTGTGGTGTGCCATCCCGCCATTTATCTATCGATATAACTTGCGCAGACGAATTTTCTCACTTGATTTATTCTACTCGCCTCTCACTATCACCGCACCCATTTCCAGTAAGTATTCAGTGTTCCTGCCATTCCAGTCGTACTTTTGGGCCAATATTTCTTCGCGCTACTATTCCGAAATATCCCCTTTAATCACTTCCAGGGCGCTCCTGGCATTTTTGTCGGCCACTGAATCTTCCCTCGAGCATCAATAATGTCTGACTCTCCAGAGGATTTGGACTCGGTGGAGGAACTGAACGACGATACCCAGCTTACGATACGCATACCAAATCCCAAGGTGTTCATGGCGCGCCAGTCGCAATGGAAAGGTCGACGAGGGAAGCCACGCTGTGACCATTGTCGCATGAACAATTTAAAGGTGAGATCGCGCCTCGTTCACTGTGCGATTTTTACATCTTGACACTTGTCTAGTGTGACAGAGTCCTTCCGACCTGTAACCACTGCTCCTGGGCGAACGGCAGGGAATGCAAATATACCCCGTTGCCTACACCAGCACATCGAGGCATACCGCGGTGCGATAGTTGTCGCCTCAAGAATCTAAAAGTGAGCTTCGCAAAGATATTGTGTGGAGTGGCGCTCTCTGAGTCTATGAAACCAATCCTAGTGTGACCGTAATCTTCCTATCTGTAATCATTGCACAGAGGATTCCAAGACGGAGTGCAATTACACTCCCAAGAAACGACACAAGGTTCCCTCTGACCACGGGCCCATTCGGGACAAAGAAACAATACCTTATGGTGCAAAGACGGCCTCCTTTCTAGTTTCCGATATGCCTTCTAGCGAAGAATCGGCCTCCGTCTCTCAAAATGGTCAGGCGGATTCTGGCGATGGCCATAGTTTCTATGGACAGAATGTAGCATCTTCGTCGCAACTCCGTCGTACGAGGGGGTCATTACCCGATGTTTCACGAGAAGATGACTCGTCACCCAAGGATCACGTCAAGACACCGGAGAGCAACGGGCGTCAAACAGCGCCGGGCTCATCACTCCCTGCAATAGCTCCTCGGCAGACACATACCCCCAACAAAATATCTTTCATTCCACACTCTTTTCCATCCGACAAAGCGGAAGTTCCAGCAAAACCTTCACTCGAGTACTGGACACACCCCATGTTTGCGCCGCTTCCCGATGCTATTACACAGAGAATCAGCAACGTCAATCCAGTCGAGATGCCAAATAGGGTGCTTTACGAGGCAGCGTTCACACGCTTCTTAGATGGTTTACCTCCCGAATTATTAGAAACAGCGGCCCTCACTCCAGAAGTCTACGCAAATGTCTGTCGCTTCTTGTCCGGCCGCGACGAAGGGCATCTCACAGATCGTCTCAAGATGTGGGTCTCTTTCCACCGGGTCCGATTGGGGTCAGAGAAATATCATCTCTTGTTAATTCCCCGGGATTCTTTTTTCCATCTTGCACCCTCTGAAGAAGAAAAATTACGGAGGGATTATATCAACGACATTGATAACCAGTCGAGCACCTCCCCTACGAGTTCTTCCAAGCCGGATGCCTTGGGGCATGACCTTGGCGGAATCGAATGGACAAGGGCTTTCGAGAGGATACCTGTGCGCGACCAAATATATGACATACTTGTCTACGCACATCGTTCGCATAGCTCTTCTACCTCTATGGTTTTCGAAGCGCGACGCATGGGGATCGTGAGCGATTTTAGTGATTCCGCGCAAAATCGTACTAAATTTTCTGTCTAGGCTGGAATAACGTGGCCGATGATGGAGATCTTCATTCAGCTGTGTCCGTTGTGCAGTCTGAGGAATAAACCAAGCCCTTCTCATACAGCCAAAGCTGATGCATCGCACGGTGGTTCATAGAAGTAGGGATTAAGGGGGGATAATATCTGTGTAGTCTGCACTTCAGAAGGTAGTGGTTCAGCCGGGATTTAGTCGCATTTTTATATTCATATTCATGCGTAAATAACACATTTATCACGACTGTGGAGAGACCACGCGTCTGACATCATCTAAAACACCAGGTTGTGGAAACAGAATACGATCAGAAACGCTGCACCAGCACGGTCACGTCGTCTATCCACTTTTCATCCATTTCTAAAGTTAGGTTGCGCGAGGCAAGATGGATGTCTTTTCCGCCGATAGCGTCACGGAGCAAGTCGAATGCCAGGTTCCTTGGCGACCCTCTACGCTCCCCAAGGGCATGGCCGACGAGATCAGTCCATCTCTGCGCCAGCTCGCTCTCGGACAGCGTCCCATCGACATGATCATAGAGATCGAGCAGTCCGTCCGAGCACAAGATGAGAAACGCCTCACCGCTCAACACGCGGTGATGCACCTCTGGCGCGCCCGAGACATACGGCGGTGTCACGATCCGCGCCGCATACTGCTCGACCACGACCGGAGACATCCAGTCCGACATGTGCTCGCCAAACGCGCGGCGTGTGTACACGGACGGCAGCTTCAGCCACGTATCGCCAATGGCTGTGCACGCTCAGGGTCAGACGGGTGTCCGAGGACGGGAAAATAAGAGGGGTGCTTACCACGCGTGGGTGCGAGGTAGCCGATGACTCTGTTGTCCAAGATGCAGGCGGGCTCGCCGGGGTGCTCGCGTAGGATACGCTGGCGTTCGAGCGGGTTGTTGCCGTTGTGCAGGGTGTTGATGACCGTGCCCGACCACCTTCCCGACGTTTTTTTGGCAAGCACTGTCAGAC
>JBBPTF010000085.1:0-33012 GCA_038094015.1 Phylloporus cf. gajari | reverse complement strand
TAGACCGTTTCGAAATGCGCTTCGGGATAATGACACAGATGGTTTTGACTGCAGGAAGCCGAATATGGGGGAGAAGCGAGGTGATGATGTCCAGAGGGCTGGACCCGACGTGTAGATCTGTCAAGTTCGAAAAGACCAGTTTCGAGCCAAGATTTGCGATGTCGCGAATGAGATCATCTTTCAATGTGAACGCCAGCCATTCTAGAGTGGGTACAGAGGAGAGATACGAGATTGCATGCACGTTCAAGGCGACGCCATAACAATGCACGCGTTGAAGATTTGGCCAGTGACAAATTTGACGTGAAATTCCTGAGGGGATTATTGAATCCACAAGACCATAGGGTTGAACGTCAACCACAAGTTTCTTTATGTGTGGGCAGCGGTCCCCGAACGCATCGAAAAACCCTTTGACGGGTCGACGTGTTAGGTTCAGAAAATTAAGATGAAGTGTCGTCAATGATGGAACAGCAGCATGCAACGGGGCGAACGAGAATGCTTCACGCCACCGTAGTGATCGTAAGCGTGGGAAGAGTGGATCAGTGAAGGGTGCAAGGGAGAATATCACCCTTATACTCTCCTCATTGAGGGACGCAAAGCCGACTGGGGAACCGTGTATAAACCGGACACGGCGGGCATAGCCTCGAAGTGTTTCCCATTCTTCTTCCTTCAGCGGTCGGTGGAAAAGATAGCAGGGTTGCTAAGAGGTGACCAATAACCCGAGTCAATGGTGTCCGTATCCGTGATAAATCTAGTACATACATCTTTGAACCAAATGTAGCGTTCTGGTTTCTCCTCAATTCCAGCTGAACGGCATGCCTCAGGAAGACACCGTGCTAAAGGTGAAAAGTCATGTAACTCCTCCCACAGCACATCCAGCGCAGGCTCTTGAAATGCTTTGCATGTCCTCGCCAGCACAGCTAGATCTGCAGAATAATCGCCTTTGGACAGTGTGGTAGGAGTGGAGAAATGGCTAGTTATGTTGAAAACAATCTCGGGGATATGAAGAATTTGATGCATGGTGTGGTAGTTGCTCGTAGAGTGTGAGCTATGCGAGTGCAACGTTGTACTTGCGTGTTCAAATGCTCACGTGACACTCGACCACGGTGACCATGTCGCTTGAACTTGGGCCTCCGACTGCAAGCCGACTCCTTTCTGCTCACTGTTTGACGCTGGAGACGGCTAGGATGCCCTTGCTCAACTGTATGGCCACTCGAACCTGAAGACAGGACAACGCTATGAACTCCTAGTGCAATCGTTAGGACTGCACTGACTTGAGCAAAATATTCGCAGGTGGATGAGAGATTGATGGAGAGAACGAGAAATCGCAAGATGAAAGGCCGCTGATCAGCGCTCTTTGCAACTGAGTTGAGATCTGCACCTTATGACACCATCGGCGCGGTATCAAGTAAATTGCCTGCATCTCTCCGGTCCGATTGCCACGATGTCGTTGAGGTGTGAACGCATATGAGCCGAGCCCATTGAATAGTGGTTCTTCGAGAAGGTCCGTGCGGGGTTATGACAGCAAAGAATGCATGTATCGCAAACGACGACGTGAATATGCAGAGCCACAAGGCTTGCAGACTTGGTAGACAAACATCAAGTGGGCGATCGGAGAGCCGTGGCGACACGACAAGATATCAGGTCTTTATTGGGCTCTGCTTTGGTTGAACTAGTTAGGCAGGGAGGGACTCGCTCGTTGTAGTGAGCGCAGGGGTCCTGGTCAGGGGACGGATGGGTCAGTCACGGATGACCTGTTCTTCTTCATGAAAAGCAATCTGCCTTGAAGTTCATTATAGGACCGCGGACATAGATCAGAGAGATCAGGGGCAAGGAAACCCGTCAGTCAGTGCGGTTAGTGCTTCCACATATGGATTAAAAGCAATAGCTTCGTCGCCAAGATTCAACACATCTTCTCTTTGAAACGGTGCTGAGCGTACCAACTGGTCAGCATAATTACCTGTGCAGACTCACTCGACGCCGTCAGTTTTGCGATATCCACCAATAAACCTGATATACCCCCTGGATCAGTGTCCAAATTATGATAGCCACAAGAAGAGTAGATTGGAATTCATTGTTGTCTTCATCATCGACACCTTTGGATCAACTAGCCAGAGGATTGCTCCAACACCTATCCATTATTCTTCAAGGTCAGGTAGCACGATGTTGTTCCCTGAAAATGTCCGCTATTAGACAAATGTTCGTACGCCACCTGAAACGCAACCCCTTGCGGAATGCAAAGAGCGAGAAGTATTATCACAACCGTTTGCCGAAATGAAATGAAATTCTAGGAAAGCAATCAAAGGTCATGTGGATATTCAGAAAGTCCGGTCGGGGTCAACGCGTGCGGCATGAATAACAGAGTTTCGTGTATGCAAACGCAAACTGGAAGCTATGAATTTAAAAATCGACGGGGTTAGTTTCATGCGATATAGTTGAAGGTCCGATTATCGGCGTAAAGTGATTAGCTCTTACCTACTGGGTTATCAGTTTGACATGGGACCTGGGCGCCGACTTTGGGAAAGCTTTGTCCACCCTGATAATGGCACATGCGGAGGCTACAAGGAGGCGATCTGTGGCAAAGATTCAGGTTCGGTGGACGAGCATAGATGACTCTTGCCGCAGTGCGGCTAAAGGAGAATCCTATGGCAGCGAGCCTCTATAGCTCAGGCTCAAGTGGCAAGCGCCCAAGCGCTCAAGGTCTGCATCGCCGTCTAGGAGAATCGGCATAATCCGAAGAGCTCTCGTAAAGCCAAGGCCGCGACTAGTCACCACAGTACCTATCTTTCATCATCGTGGCCCCAATACGCTTTCCTGAGAGAAGATCTATATGCCAATATGGTATTCGTGTTGCTATACTGATCCCCTGAAGAAATTTTTGTAGGTTTCAGGTCGGTTTCGAGTCTAGACCTGTCCTGGCCGGATTTTCAACAGCGGAATGGCACAGACGGCAAAACGAAAAAAGAACCACGCATGATACTTTACGATCAGTATAGCCAGGCGGGGGATAGCTTGCATTCATCTGTGAAACGATCATTTTTCTCATATGATCCCGCGTAGCTTTGCCTCGACCCTGTGACCGTTTGAGGCAGGGTACAATGTCTGAAGATCTGGGGTAACAGTGCACTGAACGGATCTTTAGACGGCATTCTCAAGTATGGATATTTGCACAAAAGTTGCGAAGATACTATAAGACCTAACCGATATTCCGATCATATTTTGAGTCTGCCGTCATAATGTCTGGAAAGTTGCAGCGGGTTTGTGGCGAAGCGAGCTTCAATGTTGCTCTCGCACATTGACCAGAATATGTGGACTGCTTATGGACCCACTCCGGTTGCGCGCATGCCAGGGGGTTCATGTAAGTAGAAAGTTTTGTCGTGATCACGGCAAGTATGCGTTTGCTTTGAAACATGGTTTGCGGAAGACCAAATCCAATGACAAACTCGAGCAATACCAGGACAACCATTAGCGGCTCTTGAGCACATCTGATCGGTTTCACTCTTTGAATCATGGGTGCAATGGTCATGTTTTGTGTGAATAGGCTCCACCGATCACGGGGCCAGCTGCCCACGCCAGCTCGGCTAGACATGCATTTTCAAAGTGGACATAATTTTTGAGTTGATCGTGCGATATCGTTGCTGGTGTTGTTGGCAGAGAGGTATGATGTTGTATGACGATATATTTGATCTGGCCCGGTCAACTTCCCACACAAAGTCCCTCTGAAAATTGATATTGTACGGCCCGAAGTTCTCAGACTCTCTAGCGAATCTTCCCACCTGCTGTTAAATCCGAGGGCTGTATGATGGAACTCATCGCGAGATATGCTGAGCGAGCCGATTAGGAGAAACGGATCCTTGGAATCGTGGGACATTCCCGACGAACCGCGCCATGTACGGATGCGTACTCTCCGCTTCAGAAAATTTCAGAGTGTCAGCTTCTCGGACTTTTGTGTACAAGCTGCTGCCGTTCTCATATGCCCGGGACGTCTCCTAGGGAATTGCTTGCAAGGACAAAGCCAAGCGAGGCGGGTATTCCCGAGTTCTGTGACAGGACGGGTAGCAAAGTCTCACGCGTCGGTCGCAGAAGTAGGTCCGAGTAGCCACAGTTTTAAGTCCCCATGATCGTCGGAGGTAGCGTTTCACCTCTATGAGCAGGAACGACAGCTGAGCGCGATTCACAATGACAGGACTGGCAGACTCGGCCACTTGCTTGGCATGCGATCTGGGGGATCTTTTGAGGGCTCTCAATCTCAGCACTCTCTGTCTATTACGGTCAGAAACGGCAGGGGGTCTGCAGGGTTGATTAGAGAGAAGGCAAGTATTATGGAACACTCAAAGTGGGTGGATCGGGATGCTAATGGCGTCAGGGAAGCTGCCGCATGTAAGTGGCGGATGAATGCTTTGCAATGCCGGAAGCGTGGTTACCATTAATGTGCCCCTCGCCACGCGGTCCTCTTTCCGTGTCAATCAAATAGCCCCTTCGATCCGGTATATGACCCCGCACATCCCTCCCTCCCTCCTCTTCATTCACCGCTCTCCCAATGGGTGCCTTGGACAACACGTAGGCCGCCCCCCTCCTCCTCGATCTCACATTCACATCTAAAAACAGTTTCGGTGCGCTCTTGATCGGCGTCATCATCTCAGCGACGTGAGTACATGACACATACTGCTGACCCACCGTACTCATATCCCCTTCCATAGTCTATATGGAGGTGTGTTCTATTCACTTTTCATTTCCACCCGTTAATCTCCCCCATAGTCACATGCATCCAGACCTGGTACTACTATGGTCGTTACACTTCGGATCCGTGGCACATTAAGCTTCTGGTCGGTTTGCCACCATCTTCCATGACTTTCCTTTTTTACCTTGCACTCTAGGTTGCTCTTGTTTTTGTGTCAGACACCTGCCATCAGGCCCTAATCTCTCATGCTGGTACGAATGACCGACCACTGACCGTATACCATATTTACTCCCGTTTACTAGCCTACACATATCTCGTCACCGACATCACTTCGCCTACGGGGCTTGGGGAGATTGTTTGGTGGGTGGCTTCATGTCCATTTAAGCAATGCTCGTGCTCATTCCACCATCAGGAGTCTGGTCGTGAGTTCACGTCCTCTTTACCGGACATTCTTGACCCATTCGTAATCAAGGTCGAGGTCTTCTTTAATGTATGCCACCCATCCACCGTCCCTCCTCTATCCCGACTAACAACGGCATCTAGGGCTTTACTGCGCTTTTTGTCCAGTCTTTCCTTGCAATGCGTGTTTATAGACGTGAGTTCTCTCTTTCACAACCGAGTTTCACCACCGAGCTCCCTTGCACAGTCAGTAATAAGAGCCTGCTTGCCACTTGCTCCGTGGTAAGTTGGATTGGTTGCGCCAAGTAACCTCATTTTAATTCTCTTCTAGATGATGTTGGTCATCGGCGAATTCAGTGAGTTTCACTTTTATGCCGAGGCTTCATGCGCTGAGATACGTGGACAGTCCTAATTCTGGGTGAGTCTTGACTAGTCTTGTCAAACTATTGACATTGACAACCCCGGAACTGCATAGTTTACTGCGCACAGGCGTACGTTTCGGTTTCACCCCTCCGTTCCGTTTGATGATCTAATCATGCGTGTCTAGTTTGCCCTTTAAAACGTTTGTACAACTGGCAGGTCTCAAGGTGACTGGATCAGTCCTGTTTCACGAACGGCCGACTAATGACACCTCTTAGTCCCTTTCGATGTCGGTCAATGCTGTAGCTGCAGCGGGGGACGTCCTTATCGCCATTTTCCTCTGCTCTCTGTTGCAGAGATCGCGAACTGGGTTCAGAAGGTGTATACTTTCGCGCATACAGTCGTTGCTTGTATTGATTACCTGTCCCAGATCTGACACAATGATCAACAAACTGGTAAGTCCGCTTAGATGAAACGGTTTTCAGTCAAAGACGAACTTGGTTTAGATCATCTTCAGCATCAACACCGGTCTTTTGACAAGGTCAGTCTCGTGAATGCGTGAAAGACGACTGCTGACGATGGCGATCCAGTATCTGTGCCGTTGCTTCGTTAATATCTGTAAGAGTATTTTTGCATTTCGAATGCGATCGTTTGCTGATGATCGTGTGATAGATTTCTGCCTGGCCAGACACTTTTATCTACATTGCATTCTACTTCTGCCTTGGCAGATGTACGTTGCTTCGATTGCAAGGCGTTTCTTTATCAATAATGCCCTTTCTCCCTAGTGTACTGCAACTCTCTCCTCGCGACGCTGA
The DNA here is from genome assembly GCA_038094015.1 of Phylloporus cf. gajari. Taxonomy (NCBI): domain Eukaryota; kingdom Fungi; phylum Basidiomycota; class Agaricomycetes; order Boletales; family Boletaceae; genus Phylloporus; species Phylloporus cf. gajari. The sequence continues at coordinate 26,760 of JBBPTF010000085.1, read as the reverse complement.
ACGTGCGCAAGGGGCTGAGAGGCGAAAATGGGAGCGATGACATGTCGCTCTCACTTCAGGGCGCACAGCAAAGGACGGAAGCGAGTGTGGTGGCAGCATCATCCAAGGTAAACTCCTTGCAAAATTTGTGGCGAAAGCGATCTCATCCCTCATCAGCGTCCAAACAACATTTCAATTAAAATCGACACGACACAGGAATACGTTCGGGACGAGGTGGGCAAACCACTTGAATGTGCACACATTACTTGACCGACGCACGGCAGCAATACTCTGCCTCCATTACTGACATGAAGTCACCCGAGGTCGTCTGAGTTCGCTTTTCGGTATGGTTTCAAACGTTAAAAACTGTAATTTGAGGGTGTTTATACCAACGATATCATTTCCCTTTCGATGCTCTCCTTTTGTGTTCGTTGTGCCTAATTTTTTTGTGCTTTTGGAGGTCACTTGTAGCATATGTAATGAGACGCGGCTGGCGCCGTAGTCGGTTGCGATCCCAAAAAATGACGTAGACATTTCTGGAGTTGACAATTGCGTGAAACAGGCACTCGAGCCTTGAGACGAGTATGAAATTAAGACTGCAACCACTACGTCCGACGTCGTCGAATCATGGAGTCCGAGGACTAGTCGCTGAGACTCTTGTTTTCACTCCGCGTCTGTCATCGATCGAGGTCGGCTCTGTCTCTGTCCTATTGCTATCTCGAACCGAAGGACAGGGCCTCGCCGTGCTTGTCGGTCCGATCGATGTCTGTATCATCGGACAAGCGTTCATGTAATTGCAATATTGATCGAGCCAGTACGGCGGCTTGTTCCGTCTCCGAGGTCGACATTCTCCATTCCACTAAACGATGGGAAATCGTACATGTGGACTCGGAGCATGTACACATAGTATGACAGACTATACCATAGGCGTGTCATCGTTGGACAAGGTGGCCCGAGGAGTGGGCTGACAGTGGCGGAAGGACTTCACCGCCAAGGTCTTGTTACGCCGACGGGATGTCAAGAGGAGCATTGTACATACGATCCGCCGAGCTCAGTGCCTCGGATGAACATCGAGCCGATGCCGACGCCTTTGCAGTAGTAAATTGATCCGGGAGATACATTTAAGAATGCAGGGTCCGCCTAGAGAGATGGCATCAGGGGTATAACGGTTGGGGTAGGTAATGGCCACTGCGCTTATCAAAAGAGATCTTGCTGTGTTTTCTTTTTGGGATGGAACGATCATCGTGTGATTTGATCATGGTGCACGCATGGCTGGCAGATAGACGAAGGCCATCCTGTACGTGACATAATCTGGGCTTTACCATATTTGTAGATGAGGGCCTCGGAGTAAAAAGACCATCGGCTCTGCCGACTGGTATAAAGGACCGGAAAGAGTCGACGTTTCATATGTCCTCGACAGGAAGATCTGACTTATCCCTAGGACAAGCGGCGGGCAATATTAGTGTTCGAGGGGACCCGTCGGCGGTTTAGAGTGCACATAGCCACGCAGCAATCCACAGCAATCGATCGATTACGTCGGGCTGATTCATTCTTACGTAACACGTGGCTTTTGGCACTCCATCTGTCCCATCTCGAAGTTTGTCTTGTATCGAGGTTCGGCTGGGCCGAGTCCGAAACACAGCGCGTATAACTGAGAGGGCGGGGCCGCTGTGGACCCACGACGGCATTCTCGAATGACGACGCGAACATTCTAGAGACGGATCCGTGCTAGTCGGGGCGGCAAGGAGCACAGGCGGCGTCGAAAATGATTTTTTTTTCGCTTGCCACCCTCCGAATCGGAGGGTAACACGCTGATTCGGTTCTAGATTCTATGTACTCGTATCTGTCGGCGAAGGCGACGTACGTTGTACAGCCTTTGAGTGCTATGTTGGCCGTCCTCGGGATCGGGTTGCGGCGCCGTTCCAGCCTCCCAGCGTATATCACCATATGGGGGTAAGCTAAAACTTTCTGAACAAACAAAGGCCTCGTTGTATGATGCATCATCTTCATCGACGAAAAACTTACTCGAAGGAGGTAAAAGGGGAAGACGGGGCGCTCCGAGGAAATTTTCAGCGCGAGGCACAAGGCCTAGGCGTGAAATATTCGCTTGGCTTATTCTTTTCGCAGTACCTCGGAGCGGAGCGGCTCCTGTGCGGGCTTACTGTTGTCCGTGGTCCATCCAGACCCCCGTCTAGAAGCTTCGAGGTAAGAACGCTTGAAATGCTATCAGGTACTTGGCGTAAATAGCGTGGGTGCGTGTGGCGTGTGGTATCGATTGGAGAAGCAAAGGCATCGTCCGTTCCAAAATCCCGACAAGTGGGGAGGTACTGCCGTTAAGGCCTGGATTGGTGGCCGCTCCGTTGACTGCGCTTCACAGACTTGTCAGCAGGAAGCTCCATGATAAGGGTGGGGGTTTATGAATTCCAAATTTCCAAGCCATGTACCACGAACACGGCCGACGCGTTTGGATCTTTAGATCAGATGGATAGCTGGGGGTCGAGTCTCAGCAGTTATTTGGTAATAAGCCATCCATATCATTGAAGGTACCAAATTATAGGGTGCTGCCCTGGGCCGGGGACCGTTGGTAACGTTCTTCACGAGGCAAAAGTGACTAGTTTATGTAAGCGATATCGCAGCAAGTTCGTAGGTGTTGAAGGCGGCTAGTGGGCTTTCGAGATAACATGAATGGGGTGTCTACACACTGTGGAACAAGTGCGTGCAGGTTCAACATGAATGTAGTCACAGTGATTGGGTGTTGTTTAGCAAAGGCCTTGGATCCAAACAACCGCCTAGTGAGGGCAAAGGTGGCGATGCCTCTAAATGACCCACCTAAGAAAAAGGCCAAGTTTGGCTCTCAAGTTATTGAACTGTTCACATTTGCCAGTGTGCATGATATTCAGAAAGCCCTGCAGACTACCCAAAAGTCTGATGTACTCTCCAAAGGTTCGTATTTGGTTTTCCGACTTTGGTCTGCTCTCAACCACTTGTACAGCCCTTTCTGCGTTACGGTCCAAGCTATCCTCTAAAACTGGAGAGATTATAACCTCACACGATGATCGTCTTGCTCTTGCAAAACTTTGGATGGAGAGCTCCCCTGCCGCTCAAGATCTCTTCGATGTATGGGAAACAGTCAACGACGTATGTACTTTTTCCGCGTGGTTTTGTGAACTAAGTGCCTTCCCCAGATGTCCACGCAAGCTCTCATCATATCCCTATTCGCGTCATTGCTCTCGCTGTTCTCGTATCACCTCCCGGACCACGCGTTTGGTGTTCCCATTATCAAGCTGCTCCTTTCTCCGCAGTGGTCACGAAAATTGAATTCTCATATTAGCAGTAGCAATAACGAGCTGATTCTAGTTACCCTGAAGCTTTTCAACACCATTTCTGCATTTGGGAGTGGGCGAGAGCGAAAGACGGTCTTTGAAGCATTCCCCTGGGACAACAAGGTGGGTCGTTGAGTCGAGTTGCTCATTATTCACTTAATTCTGCCATAGAATCTACGGAAATTACTTTATATGCGCAGAAGAGGAAAGAATAGTGCAAGTGATGATATTCTCGACCGCCCAGGTGAGCGCCGCTTGTAATCCCCTCAATTCAAACTGAAAGGGACCGAAAAGACATCCGTACATACTATATCTTGTTTATTTTGTCTATGGTCGACCGAGACACAGCGACGTCCATCAAGTCGGCATTCCTGGAACAACGTCGAGATGTCTTCTCGACTATATTCAAAGGTCTAATTCAAGATCATTACCTCGTGGTGAAAAAGGTATTCCAAATTTGCTGGGAAGGCGTTTGGTCAGATCCGAAGATCAAGCGGACCACAAAACTGAGCTTGTTTGGCGAAGCGACGATTTCACACGTGAGCTTGCTTTTACTCATTTGATACTGATCACGTATCCCGTATGTGTTAGCTGCTGAAGTTGTATGATCGCGCTGCTGCCGAGAGTGCGGGTGGAGAGGATGTCCCAGCTGATATTGTTCATCATTTCCTTTTGGCCATCTGCACGCATCCTGGTCAAGGGATTTGCTTTAAAGATCGTGGATGGTACCCCCGCGAGACCGAAGAAGACGGGGCCATTGATCAGGAAGCCGAAAGCACTCGGCGAAAGGGCGCGTACTCGGGCAAAATATACAATAAAATTTTGGCGAATATACTAAGAGGGCTGAGAGTGAACGAGGATCCTCGACAGCAAGAGCTGGCCCTCAAGATAACTTCTGCATGTCCTGAACTCGTTGCTGGGTACGGCTGAGACTCCGAGATCAAGTTAGAGAACTGACGGTTATATTAGATATTGGTCTGCGGCCTCGCTTACTCTGGAGCCACGCCTTTCTTCAAAGTGGATCGCCAACATTTCTTTTGCAGGACAGCTTCTGTCTCATGCGATCCCCATCTCTTCGTTCTTCCTGCCAGGCAGCAATGGACTCTATAACCCTACTCCGCCGCCGCTTTCGATCATCATGGGGAACGTGCTTCCGCTTGTGGGGACAAAGCTACTCTTCACAAAGGGACTGCAGGCTTCCTCAGCTGCAATTGTTCAGCATTGTACCGCTCTCGCTCTAGCTAAATGCCTACGGAAGTTCGCTGAAATAGTACGCGTGTTCAAGATGGTGGAAACTACCCTAGAAGAAGATGAGGAAGAAGGCCAATGGAAACGCCGACGAAGAGAAGTTGAAAAGGAAGCAAGGCGTCGCGTCCCCGAGTTTCAAGTCATCGTTGCGTTTTCCCAACAATCTCTGTCGTCCTTAAACACGACGAAACATGCGTTGTTAAGCGAAAGCTCTCAGAGGCTTCTTTGGCTCTACCAAGAATGCTTGCCTGACGTTGTCGCAGAAGCTAGGTTTGAGGTTGGGAAGCTAGTACTAAACTTGGTCGATGGTTCCTTGGCTGCACTTTCTGGAGATCACGAAGGCGGCTCAAGAGAACAGGAAGACCAGGGGAACGCAGCCTCAACAGCACTGCAGACAGTGAAACATCTGCACGTACTCCGTCTACTTAGTGGAAGTGACCAGTTCGGCTGGGCCGGCAAGGTCGGTGAGTGAGGCTATTATTTCGTGTCGTCATTTAAGCAGTTGCTCATGTCCACCAGCCTCTTCGTCGCACACTTATTTTTACGTACTTCTCAAGACCTTTTGCAACAGCCGAGTGCGTGCTCTTCGCACAACGCTGAAGGAACTTCTACAACACGTACTTTCCGAGAGCGTATTATTCCAAGAGGATCCGAACGAAGTAGAGACATGGCTCAGCGCCCTGCCGTTTCACTTTGTACGGAGAGGGCAGCGTACCAAAGCACCCGACGGGGCACCTCTCACCGATGAGGTCGAAGCCGTCGTGACATTTTTGGACGACTGTGTCCAGCGGTGTCTCAAGACTCCGTATCGTTATATGGAAGCTATGTCCGACCTCGCACAGTCGTCTACCCCTGACGTCCACCGAGACTCGTTTGCTAGCCCCTTGCTCATGACGGTATTGGAGCAAATCCTTGCCAAAATGGCCAGGAGATTGATGTCTCCGTCTGACACGCTTTCCGTTTTCACGTTCGTTCGCCGATTACTGGTTATGCTCGCAGCAAAGCAAGAGGACTCTGGATACTACAGTCTCCTCGCAGTGCTCAATCAACTGGACGACTGCCTCGCTGCCGGGCAGCCGTTTCCGGATTACCCGAGTATTGGTTTCGGTATGAGACGAGAATTGTCCATTGCGAATGCTTGTCTTCGTCACCTCCAGGATGATACGTGTCTATATGCGCACGATGGACAAAATGATAGCACGATCGCGACCTTCCTTGACCGTATTGAACGAGCACCCACACGTGAGACCTCGTTTTTGACGTTATTGCATTATTTCTGACTTTCAATGTTGTCTTGATTGCGCGTATAGCTTCGTCTGAGAGCGCTCGCATGACAAGTGCGCTTGAATTAGTGGATTGGCTCCGTTTGGTAGATGTCACGCCCTCTCCCGCCGACATATTTCGTCTTGGGTCTATCGTTCGGCGAATCTACGAACCCGCACTTTGGGCTCTCGTCTGCTTTCTTCATCCCTCTGATGGACACCTGTGGGACTCGCAAATTTTGCGACCCTTGCATGAGTGGTAAACGTGTTTTGTTGCTTGACTGGTTGTGCGCTCAATCTCGGTGAATAGGCCTTTTGTCGACAGTGCGTTTGGCTGGTTATACTTCCATTGCACCCTTCGCCAGCTCCAGGACGGGCAAACGCGTGATATTCTCTTGGCTGCGCTCTACAGCCACCCTGTGTCTCTTATACGTCTTGAGGACGCAATTAGCCTCATCACCCACGGGATCTCCGTCTCAGCGCGTCACCCCGACCTCGTGGCCGCGCTTCTTTCTCTCTTGTCTCATGTATTGACGCGGGCGAGAGGTACTCTAGGCGAGAAAGATTTGCGACAACTAAAGGTGACTATATTCCAGCGCGAAACAATCCAAGGACTTTGCACATCACATGATCTTGCAGTTGACGTTTCTGAAGGTACGTCTCGTGTTGATGACGATTCTTAGTAGTCACGAATAACCCGGTTTCAGCAATCCGAGAGCTTGTCGCAGTGTCGTTCGATTCCAGTGATACCGAGGACCAGCTGTTACTGTCGCTAATTAGTTCCCATTGGGCAGAGACGATGACAAGATTGCTTTCGACCAGTCATTTCGATGATGTAGGTGATGTCTTTCTTCAGCCCCGGAAAGGTGTTTGATGATTTTATAAGCTAACATATGCACGGCCTTGGGTGAAATTTATGAGTACAGAACAACTACTCGCCGTGGTCGATCTCATCCAAACTAGCTTTGGGCAAAGTCCGGTCACTCGTGACATCTTAGAGGACATTCTCGACGCTTTGCAGCATGGAACGCCTCGTGGATCTGTTCCGAAAATTTCAACACAAAAACTCTTGGAGTTGCAGGATGTCCTCCCTGGGTCTACGCTAGTGGAAGATATGCTCTCAGCGAGCCTCGTGTCGAGGCTCCCTCTAGGACTTGACGGACAAACTGCATTCACCGAAGGACAGTCCCTTTCTACCATCCTTTCAAGACCTAAACCGATCCATACGAGTGGTCTCCAATCACTACCATCCGAACTGATTTCTCGATTTCTCGAGAAGGAACCTTGGACTACGTCTACAAGTAGCATCATTGTTGTTCTTCTTTACTCCAGCCAAGCATCTCTCCCTACATATGTAACCTGGCTGAACGGAAAACAGTGGACTCGACTTCATGGTCGGACATTTGCTCCAACGCTTGCGGCTTTTCTCGAGTGCACCGCGCTGGCAGGTGACGATCTGTCTCAGGTGGACGACGAGGTTCTTCATGGTTTACTGGATCAGCTTTTTCTCGGGGAGCACCGTTCTTGTCCTTTTCGGCATCTCGAATGCATACACAAAATCCTGATGCTTTCAGGCGATAGAACGGCTCGTCTTGTCACCACCTTACAAAAGCGCATACAAAGTATCCCAATCATGGACTTGGCCTTTGAAACGACGTTTCTCGCACGGAAGCTCCTCGGGGTGTCTGGTTGTGAAGCGCTCACAACGAGCATTGTTGATCGCGCCTTGCAATGGGCTGTACGACACTTTTCTGGCGATGACGCAGCTTCGGAGGAATCTTACATGGCCATGGAAAATCTCAGTGGGTGGACTTGAATCCTCGTCTGAATGCGATTGAATGACGAGAATAGAATACACTGCGGCGCAGCAAAAGACACTCAAATCACATTTGGTGGAGCCGTTGTTAGCGACTTTGATTCAGCATCACCTGTCGGATGCGAACGTACTGGATATCGCTGTCGTGTTGGCTAACAAAACCCCGCTCAAGGTGAGTCAGGCTCCACCTTGTTTCAAGCCATTGTCTCAACCTTGCGCCCCTGTAGCCGGTTGTCGTCAACCGACTGCTCCAAAATGTTCTTCAACATCAACATTTCGTAGCGATCTGCGGGAGACCTGGTAACCCATCCCAGCGGAATCATATCACGCGTCTACTCGAGACGCTCTTTCGGCTTCACCCCTCAAACACTTGTCAACCTTCACACATCGAGCCCCTCGTTCAGGTATATGGAGGAACGATGTCATCGCCTGACAGGCGACTCCTCTCTGTCATGAGACTATTCGAGGCAGAAAAGCGCACATCTCTATCTCCGTTCTTTTCTAGGTGGTCGCCAACTCCAGATGCATCTGTATCAAGTGCCCTCGAAGTCGTTCAGAACTTTGATCCCGTGTATATGCTTCGAACCTGTCTGGCATTTCCTTCGTGGAGGCGGTTCGGAGAGGAGAAAGGCACAAAAGAGAGCTCTGCACATGATTCCATGTACGACCCGCTGATGGTGATTGCACTGTCTGCACAAATGCTTGCAGAGTGTCCTCCCACTGGCCCGTTGGGCTGGGTCAAGGTCTTCCGGAGCAACGTCGTCAGCTTGCTCATCCGATGTCTCTCCTCAAAAGACCCAAACATACGCGAAACTGCTCTCTGTCAGATGGCAAGTATCTGGGGAAACGTACAAGTGAGTCCTGGAAACGCGGTTCGTATTGACAGTTTTCTCATTCATTCTGGCGGCAGAAATCCGACATGCACGAGACACCTCAAGTCTTGTACGTCTTGAGCTTGCTCAAGAACGTGATGAATCCCCCCTCGAACACGGACGACCCGCCTCGTCGGCTTCCGACATTTACGACGCTCATCCTGCTGCATGCGCTCCGAGGCATCTTTTACCCATCCAATTTCATTTACCCACGTGCCGCACGATTCCTGCTTCAACGCCCCGAGCTGGATGTGTCTGACGTACCAATGTTGTTCGGTATGCTTTACAGCAACTCGGACGATTGGAAAAAGGAACGAGGCTGGATACTGAGAATGCTTGGGGATGGGATGGCGAGCACAGACGATTGGAAGGTGCTGAGGCGACGACACACATGGGATTTGGTGGCCAGCCTCTTCCAGAGCTCAAAGAAGGACGCTGCTGTGCGCACTGCAATTTTAGAGGTCAGTGGTCCTAGGGTGTCGCAACACTAGACTGACGACGATGGCAATACAGATATTAGCGAACCTGACGTGCAATCCACAAGCATGTACTTCGCTGGTCCTCAAGTCTTCCCTTTTGTCTTGGATCGAGATGCAGGTGGGTGACAGCCCCGGCAAGGAGTCGATAGCGTGGCTTCGGATTCTGGAAAACATCCTCGTTGTGGCCGACATCTCCAAGTTGAACCGTGCCACGGGGGATCAATGGCGTTCCACCATCTGTCGATGCATATCCTCTCTGCTACGAAACAAAGGTACAATTACCCCTATTTACACCAAATGTGCACTCATCACATGCGCAGACAAGGACATGCCGATCCTCTACCAATGTGCTGTGGTCGCACTGCGACTGAGCATGATCCCTGGTATTCCGGGTCATTCCCTCCTCGGTGTCCTTGCACGTGCCGTCGAGTACTTGGACGAACTCGAATCGACCGTCTATATTCATCGCGTGGCCGAGCGACATGAGTCACCCATACTTCCTCTACCGCCTCATCGCGCCAATGGATTGCTTGACGTGCCGGTGACGGTACAACCTCTCCAGACCTGGGGGGCGGTCGTGGAAACGATGTGGCGAGTGGCCATGGCTCTCGAGGGCGATGGGATACACACGTGGGCAATGTTGACACGGAGGCTGGTCGTATGGAGGGGACTCGTTGGGGAGGAAGGCAGTCCGATTGGAGAGTGGGCAAGGAAGGAAGTCGTGTTGGCGTTCCAGTCGTCTACTGCTTCGTGACAGTTTCAGGTGCTGCGATGGGTGTAGGTATCTGAATTGAGAAGATGTGGAGGAATCGGTCGTGAATCGATCACTGTAGATTGGTTGTGTACGATAGGCAGAAAGTGTATAAGAGATAGGTTGGGAAGTAGTACGGATGCGACGCTCTCGGAAAACACGGTCGTGGACCTCGACTGCATCTCACGGAGGTGACCCACACGTCTCAAAGAGACCCTATATGGACCCATGTAATGGTGGCGTGATATGAGGACAAGAGTGTGTACCATTCCATCAGAAACCTTGTTTTTAACGCTCGCTCATATATTACACCAAGACCAATGGCCATGAAGGACCATCCTCCCGGGTGCGTTATTTTTTTTACCATTAATCCAAAAGCGCAATATTCACTACATGCACGGGCTGCCGCACTGGGCCCGCAGGAGTCAACAGGTATATGTCTTACCTTCTCAGGCAAGGTACGCGAGTGCAGCTTACCTAGATCCTCATATTAGCCATCACTTACACGCCCTCCGCTTGCTTTTCTCGCTAATATGAGTACAAGGCCCATCTACGCCCTGTCGGCACAAGGTTGCATATACCACTCTGCCTGAACCATTATGGTAAATCTTTTGGTACTGCGATTAATTCTAAACTTATCGCAAAGATGGTTGGTCAGGAGTGCCTTCATAGGAAGAATCAACTTGTTCATAGTTGCATCTTTCAAAGCCAGATTACAATGTGCCTGCCGACTGTCGTTCGCCGCCGTTTGGACCACGTCAAATGTGATGATGGTGCGTCAGTCTTTGCTTCGACGAATTCTACCCTAGATCAGCTGGCCTCTTCTATTGGGAAACGTTTTGTGGACCCAGATTCTCGAGAATACATACTTCGTAACAGCGTAAGAAACCATTCCGCACTCTAAACACAATGATTACATTCTATCTGATAAGGAAAAATGCGGTATAGGAAAGAACGGGTAACAGCCCCTGTTTACCGTGTGATTAGACAGCGAGGATCTGAAGAACAGATAGACGTACGATAACCTCTAAGCACCAAGGTGTATATAGAGAACACGCTGATCCATTGGTATATTTACCTTCTTCATTGTCTTCCGCAACGCCCGTGCTGCCCGAGTATAATCCAAACGACCCGAGTCGTCGATCATCAACTCATAAAACGTAGATATCACCTCATTGGTCTGTGAATCATCCACCGCCCACATCGTTCCAATTACAGACCGAAACCCAGCGAATTGCATCGCAGCAGCGAGATGGATCGCCTCGTCTGGACTGTCTCTGTCTCCAACAGTCGTATGACAAGCAGACAGATAAGCAAATTCGGGATTCCGCAAATCGCACTGGGTGATGTGTTGGACCGTGAACTGTCCGTCGTAGAGGGCGAATGCGGATTCGAACGGCTTATCCTGATTCGGAACGCCATGACAAGTAAAGTGTACCCACTCGTTCTTGCCCATTGCGTCAATAACAGTGGAAATACGAGAGTCCTCTCCCTCCATGCGCGTGAACGTCGCAAGACCATTGACCAGTTGACTAATCTTGTCCAGTTCTGCGCTAACAGAGAAAAGGTCGCTTGCACCCTTGGCGGCCGACTGGCCGATGGCAATGAAACGTGGTTTCTCGCTGGCGGGGCTTCGTAAACTAGCTCGTCTTGCAGAAATGAGAGCGGTTAAAGTAGGGGTATAAGATGAAACATAAAGGTCAGAGACACCCCTCTGGCCTGCTCTGTATGGAGCGGCGGCATGCAGTGGCAAAAGACAGAACTCGGCCGTAGGGCACCACCAGATGCGGGAATTGCGAGGACATGTTGTCTGCAAGACGTTCACGACGTGGAAAACAAGCCTGTCCCACAGTTCACGCAAGAAAATAATGAATTCCTTGTCCATACTCATGCTCTTTGCATCCCTTGTCAAGGTACGAAGACGCAATGTCAAGCTTTTGACGTCCTGTCTCGAAACGGCAAGTGGGATGTGGATAGGATCATTGTCAGAAAACACGATGAGCGCATCACATCCGTACACGCTGGCATTCATGATGATGACAGGCCCATCCTTGGCTGCCCCCTGAAGATCGGAGAACAGAGATGGAAGAAGAAATCGATTGTGACCAGGCAGCTCCCGAATCGCAGATACGAGTTTTTGCAGTTCCAGGTTGAGACGACAAACCCTATCATGTTGGTCTAGCCCAGGTGAATCGAGGGAGTTGCGGATGAGCGAGGTCAGGCGGGTGTACTCCTTTGCCGACGCCTTGCCTCGGTGACAAGACGCGATGATGTCATCAAGTGGAGAACGAAGACGAGTGAGCTGGCCCCAGAAAACGGCACGACCTTGCTCAAGCAGCTCAACTGCTTTGGCGGGAGACTGATTCCGAAGGCAAGCTGAAAATGCGTCCACTGCGAGTGATGACGAAAGGGACTTGAAAAGGTCGAGGTGTTGAGGTAAAGACGGTAGAGCGGCTGCATGTTCGACAAGTATCCGAAGAGTCGTTCCATATGCACGAAGAGTTGTGGAGTGGGAGAGTCTTTCGGCTGCGTTGACCCAAGCCTTGGCAGCAGACAAATCTGCGGAAGAGACTGTTTGGGACACACGCTCCAGTACACTATATAGCTCAAATAGTTCTTCTTTGCGTTCGATGGCACCATCGATGTCATTGGTTTCGCAAAGGAAGTTATACCGAAAGAAAAGATACGTTGCAAGATTGGTCAAGGACGATGAACGAAGAGGGTGTCCAGGTGGTCGGAGTGAGAGTGCATCCTGGGCGAGAACAATGGCCTCATTGAGGTCATCAATTCCCCCCAGCTGTTTGTAACGATCGGAGAGATAAATTGAAAGGTTGTTCAAGGACGATGAACGATCGGGGTGTCCAGGTGGTCGGAGTGAGAGTGCATCCTGAGTGAGAACAATGGCCTCATCGAGGTCATCAATTCCCCCCAACCGATTGTAGCGATTGGAGAGATCGACTGCAAGATTGTTCAAGGACGATGAACGATCAGGGTGTCCAGGTGGTCGGAGTAAGAGTGCATCCCGGTCGAGAACAATGGCCTCATTGAGGTCATCAATTCCCCCCAGCCGATTGAAGCGATCGGAGAGATGGAGTGCAAGATTGCTCAAGGACGATGAACGATGAGGGTGTCCGGGTGGTCGGAGTGAGAGTGCATCCTGGGCAAGAACAATTGCCTCATTAAGGTCATCAATTCCCCCTAGCCGTTTGTAGCGATTGGAGAGACGAATTGAAAGATTGTTCAAGGACGATGAACGATGAGAGTGTCCAGGTGGTCGGAGTGAGAGTGCATCCTGGGCGAGAACAATAGCCTCATTGAGGTCATCAATTCCCCCTAGCAGATTGTAGCGATTGGAGAGATCGACTGCAAGACTGTTCAAGGATGATGAACGATCAGGGTGTCCAGGTGGTCGGAGTAAGAGTGCATCCCGGTCGAGAGCAATGGCCTCATTGAGGTCATCGATCTCACCAAGCCGCGTGTACTGTTCGTGGAGATCCTCTGCACGCTGGACCAGACTGGAAATTTTCGCTGCCTCACCATTTGGAGGGCAAGTGCGTGATACATCTTGGACAATAGTGTTTTCCTGATAGATACCTGAAGGCTCCTTCATGGTGTATGCCCCTGAATGCAACCTTCCAACTAGAAGTGGTCAAATCACTTTTCACACCAAAAGACAGACAAATACCCTTTGAAAATAGCCTACGGAACATTCAAGACGATGGTTTAAGAAAACGTCGGGGTGCTGCTCAACACTACGAAGGTGGAGCTAAAGGGCATGAATCATATACTGTAGCACTGTGTCCATCACGGTGAACACTCTACGTCCGGCTTGTGTTCCTGCTGTAGTGAGTGGCTAATTCGGGTAATAACAGTAGTATATGTACTACATAGCAAATTTGCGTTGTCACATCGATCTATGTAGACTTCATAGTACTCACACTGATTGCTGAATTACAAGAAAAAAATAGTATTGTGCTATCTCTTTCACTGTACAACAGCAGCAATGTACAATATGACATACATACACAGCTGTATGTACACAGCACAGGGATCAGCAGGTAGGCAGATGAAGGGCATGCTGTGGATGATCCAGCAGCTCCAAAACATCAAGCAAATCTATTCCACAAAATCCGGGCGAATGGCCACTCGAAGTCGCAATGGCCCCCTCTCATTGCGACGCAGACCATGACAACAAAGAAAGTCAGATTCCACCCTGGGTTGAAGCTGCCAATCCACTGTCAGCAAGAACAGCACTATCGAGTACTACTGAAGATGGGTCAAAATCATAGTCAAGAAGACAAATATGATATTACGACATCTCTCCTCGCCGGTTTTCCGATGAGAGTCTGGATTTTGTCAGCATTAAACGCTGAGGACGCCGAAAGCAATGCAGGGGTGTTCTGGCGCCGCCCCCTAGCCCTCCCCCGTCATGGCGTTGCGTTTAGCATCGCGACGACTCCTACGTTATGCGTTACCGTTGCCCCCATACAAAGGGATACAATATTCGCCAACGCTTGACCGTGCTATCGGCTGCTTTGGAGCGCAGTTGAGGTTGAACATATACAAGCGCCGAAGCCATGAAGTGGGACCAATTTCGGGGAGGGATGGTGTGTATGCGGACGGACCACACCCTCCTTTACCCTCTCATTTTCCAACGCCAGAGTCGAGAATGTGCGGTGTGTACATATGAGTTAAAGAGTCTGTATGAATGCTGATTGTTCGAGAAGAACACCAGCCCTTCGAAATTGACGCTGATGACTGCGTAAACACAGTGACGTTTACTGCAAATGGGGAGCACCTCGTCGGCGGCACTCACAGTGGCGTTCGGGTATGGGGAGTCAAGGATGGCAAACAAGTGGCGACGATGCAAGTGGGAGACGATTTCTCAAGTGTCGCTACCTCGAGAGACGGAAGATGGATCGCGGGAGGGTCGCGGGATCGCCAAGTGTTGGTTTGGGACGCGACGACCCACGAACAAGTCTACACGGAGAACGTCGGGTATCACCTCAACGATATCGATTTTTCACCAGACTCGACTAGACTCGTCACCCTTGAAGGCAAGATTGCCACCATTTGGGACATCGCGGCCCACAGAAAAGTGCAAACACTCGACCGCAACGAGCAGGAGATCAGAGCGGCCAAATACTCTCCAGGTGGCGACCGAATTGCAACGACCACGCATGAATCAGTCCAAGTCTGGGACAGTAATGATGGTCGTTTACTTGTCGACATCAAGGTGAAAGTGCGGCCTAAACTCCTCTGGCGCAACAACCACCTCTATGTTCTGACTGGGGACAACAAAATCACGCAAATCAATTCAGCTACTGGGAAAACCATATCCGAGTTGTCGGTTCCTGCTCCAGGCTACTACACACATATTGCCATGCCGCAAAACGGAAAATTCATCGCATGCGCTACGAAGAAATCCATTACCTTCTGGGACACAGAGACTCAGTCTCAATTCGGCCCCATTCAACACACCGACGACATTGATTCGATCGCATGCTCTCCAAACGGCCAGCTCCTTGCAATTGCTTCAGAGAGAAGGATCGTCCTAAAAGTCACATCTTCTATCATATTACCTTTCGCCTCGGTGCGTCGTCTGTCTTCAACCTATCATTACTACATCTCACTG
The DNA here is from genome assembly GCA_038094015.1 of Phylloporus cf. gajari. NCBI lineage: Eukaryota > Fungi > Basidiomycota > Agaricomycetes > Boletales > Boletaceae > Phylloporus > Phylloporus cf. gajari. The sequence continues at coordinate 11,395 of JBBPTF010000085.1, read as the reverse complement.
GTTATTCCAGGATCTCGAACTCGGTATCGATAGCGCTGCAATCGATGCGTGGAAACATGGTCAACTCACCGACGCAGATGCTTTGCTTTCCGCTGCAATATCGAAGTCAAAGAATAGCCATCACGTACTAGCTAGTCGAGCTCTTGTTCGGGCACGCCTGGGACATTGGGACGCCGCCCTCGTCGACGCGGAAGAGGTACATGTTACTTTTCCCTCGCACACATGGGGGCTGACATCTTTTAAACAAAGTCTGTCGCAATTCAGCGATCTCTCGTTGGCCACGTTGCAAAGTGTATGGCTCTCATTGGCACGGGGAAAGAGGACGAGGGATTTCGAGTGTACGACATTGCATTCCACCATCTTCGTTCAGAGCATGGTGCCCTTCTCCTTGTTATCAAGGTATATGATTCCGCTTAATCTTGGTCCTCTCTTAACTTGTGCCCTGTCTAGGCTGTTGTCCTCTTCATGGCCGGAAAGCACGTCGACGCGATATCACGCATAGATGACCTCTGTGCTGACATGGGGGAGGACTTAGAGTTGTGTGTGGTCCAGGCGCGTGAGATCTCCTTGTGTAGCGCCACCACTCATATTTCAGTAGGCATACATGCACCTTCTTCTTGGGAACACGCGCATGGAAAATGGTGACTACGAGCTTGCGATTCGGTCGTTTGAAGATGCCCAACTCAAACTGGGTGACGGAACTCGTCGACCACCACTGATAATCTCATTGGTATACCCTCAACAGCTTCGCAACGCATCGAAATCGATTCTGATTCTAATTTCTTACAGATCTCTGGATGGATATTTGATGGACTTGTGGTCACGATCCAACAACGTCTTTGTGAAGCCTTCTCGGCAGTGGGTCGTGCGCTGGAGGCTGGCGAGTCCTCATTACGTATTGCGGATCAACAGACCGACACGACTGAGTCCATCAAGTCGTGGGTCCCTGGTGAGCTAGTGTTTTACCTATCCTTCCTGCGACACCACGTGACCATCACCCACCAGACTTTAAATATCGTTGCCGTAGCAGACTCGAGGATCTCGGGGACCGTGCCTTGCATGCTGAACAATATGACGAAGCAGTCTCACAATACACGGCTGCAATGTCACTTGACCCTGCTAGCCCGCATGAGTTGCTAGTTAAGCGAAGCAAGGCATACGTAGGGAAAGGAAAGTGGAAGCACGCTTTGAATGACGCAAATGAGGTAGTTTGGTTTGAGTTCATTCAAGTTCGTTCACACTAATCGGCGCTGTTCAGGCAATAAAGCTCGATCCGTCCTCTCCGTTGGGTTACGAGAGGAAATATGCAGCGCAGTACGGCATGAGGAACTATGATGACGCAACGCATGCCTTCGAGACAATGCTCTCAAAGATGTCGGAATCATCCGATCCAGAGATTCGTGGTAAGGGTAACCACATCTTGCCGATATTATTTCACTGATTTTCCTTTGTAGAGCGATCTCTCCAGTATGTTCGCCCAGAGCAAACCAAGGAAGTGATTGGCGCATCTATCGAGAATGTCATTCGCAATCTGCCAGCGGCGCTCATCAACACCTCATCTGGTCGCTTGTGCAACAAATCGCAGCAAGCTGCCGCGTTCGAATTGACGCCAGCTTTTACCACCCTCATCACGTCAATGACCACGCAAATCGACCATGACCTCATCGAAAAAGTGGTTGGGGGATTCTATCGTTATGCCACGCTCTCGCACACCTGGGAAGGCAGTGAACCTCTTTACGAAAACGTCATCAAAAATATGGTGTACGACCTTGATGCGTCTCCTACTCACAAGAAGCTTCGAATGTTTTGCGAAATCGTACGAGACGAAGGAGTCCATTGGGCATGGAGTGATACATGCTGCATTGACAAGGGCGATCATTTCGTCCTTCAAGAAGCCCTCGTTAGCATGTTCAAGTGGTACGAGGCGTCTGTGATGACCATCATCTTCCTCTTCGACGTCGACCACCTTGCGGAGCTTGGTGCCTTGACGATAAGCAGATGGAATTCGCGAGGGTGGACACTGCAGGAATATCATGCGTCAAAGGTGGTCCGAATCTACACCAAGGACTGGACTCCGTACTTGAATCTTGCAACCTACAACCACAAGGAGTCGCCCGAGATCATCTCGGAGATGGAGAAGGCAACGGGTATCTCGGCAGAAGCGTTGATGGCACTCCGGCCTGGGTTAAGTGACATACGAGAGAAGCTTCGTCTGGCCTCTTCACGACGGACGACACGGGTCGAGGATGCTGCGTACTCATTACTCGGAATTTTCTCAATGTCCTTACCTGTCACGTATGGTGAAGGAGATAACGCCCTGGGACGACTCTTGTCCCAACTACTCACAAGCTCGGGCGACACGAGTATCCTTGCTTGGACAGGGACGCTTGGCAGTTTCAACAGCTGTCTTCCAACCAATATTAACGTGTTCAGCCAGCCATCGACCCTATACATCCCACCAGCCCTCGCTGATACCGAGATGGAATCAAACATTGCCGGGCTACGTGCCTCGGCGCTCAACCTTGCGCTTGCCACCAAGTTATACGACCAGTTGAACGCGCTCCCTCTACCACTCTTCGCGGTACAACGGATGAAGCTCCCATGCCTTGCTTTCAAGATCGACATCATCTCAACCTCTTGGGGAGGGACAGAACATGTTTTTCGTGCACAGGCCGGCGTGCTTGGGACTGTAGACATCAAAACGAGTGAAGATCTTTCTCGACTAGGCTCTCTTTATCTTATCCACCCTTGGATCGACTTTCTTCTCGATCGACAGCCTGTCAGAAGCCATATAGAGACCATCATACTCAAGGAGAATGTGTCCTCTGTACCAGACTCACTTCCTGACGCTTTGGGGTCCCCCGAGACAGATGGTCTGGCTGCCTCGCCCTTGACAACGTCGCCAACGGACAAGCAGACGCGCGTATCCCGAGTCCTCGCTCGACTCAGGCAACCCTTTGACGCACGTTCACCCAAACCTACCCCTGAGAACGTGGAGACATCCAATGGAGATACGCTTGAGAGCACAATCCGTGTCTACGAATTCCTTGCGCGACTGAATCAGCCATTTGGTGCGCTCTTGCTGACACCTACCAGGCAGAACGTGGCGGAATACAGACGGATTGCTGCGGGGAGTCTGGTCACGGTCCGGGTGGAAGAGTTCACGTCGGCGACGTTAGAGAAGCTGATACAGGGTGTACAAGTGTTGGATGTGCTCTAAGAGTTTCGCCAACTCTGTTGCTATTCGTCGTGTTAATGTGAACGCGTTGTTGGATCTTTGCGTCGTCATTCAAGCTTCTGTTGTATTTGTTATTATTTGAGCCACTCTCGCCTCACATTTCGATAATGGTCTATTGGTATATGCAATACTAGATACCGGCCACGCAGACACGCAGACACAGTAGCCCCTTGAGCACAGACGATTGGAAGGTGCTGAGGCGACGACACATGAGATTTAGTATTGAGCCTACCAAATCCCACGTGTCGTCGCCTCAGCGCCTAGCGACAGCAGCGCCCTGGCCAGCCTGTTCTAGAGCTCAAAGAAGGACGCTGCTGTGCGCACTACAATTTTAAAAGTCGGTGGTCCTGGGGTATCACAACGCTAGACTGACGGCGGTAAGAATATATCGGAAAACCGAGCAGAGGTATCGTGATATCATACGTGTACCGTCACCGGCACGTCAAGTAATCAATGGGCGCAAAGAGGCGGTAGGCCAAGCGTAGGTGACTCGTGTCGTCCGACCACGCAATGAAGATGGATGGTCGATTCGAAGTGGTCCAAGTATTCGGGGGCACGTGCAAGGATGCCGAGGGGGGAATGATCCGGAATACCAGGGATCGTGCCCAGTCGTGGTGCGATCACAGCAGATTGGTGGGAGATCGGCATGTCCTTGTCTGCGCGTGCGATGAGTGCACATCTGGCGTAAATAGAAGAGTGATCGTACCTTTGTTTCGTAGCAGAGAAGATATGCATCGACAGATGGTGGCATCTCGTTGGCGGTAGAGTCAGTGGTGTTCGGGTGTGGGGAGTGAAGGATGGCGAACGAGGCAAGTGGGAGACGATTTCTCAAGTGTCGCTGCCCCAAGAGATGGAAGATGGACGGGAGGGTGGTTCGGGACGCGACGACCCACGAACAAGTCTTGATGGAGAACGTCGGATATTACCTCAACGACATCGCTCGACTCATCGTTGTCGCCCTCGAAAGCGGTGGAGAGCGATCCCACGGTGGTACGTGCACCGAGGATCTCCCAAATCGATGCCAGGCCACGCTGGCTCTTTCTTCCCACTCGTTTTACCCGCACGGCACCAATCTATCTGGGTCGCGCCCCTGCTAAAGCTGCTACATGGATTGGCCAACTCTCTGGATCCGGTTGCGCCATCGTCTGGCTCTGATCCTCGGAGAGGAGCGCCCAACGGACAGGCAAGCAGGTTGACAGCCCGGGCGTCCCTCTTCACACACAGACCAAGGATGGGTCCAAAACTCCCAACTGCCACCACTTTGGACGTCCGACCTTGAATGGAGAGGATCAGTCGGAGGTACGGATAGAGAGCTTACCCTAGAGAAAGAGGAAAGATCGCGAGTGCCCGAGGAAGATGTTCCAATGGATCTAACCCCACTATCACGCGATCGACGAGTGACAGTGGGGTTGTAGATGCCTTGTAGACATCGCAATGACTCTCGACTAAACTCCCATTATCTTATCCACCAAATGGCCTGGCTGCCTCGCCTTTGACAACGTCGCCGACAGACAAGCAAACGCACGTATCCCGCATCCTCACTCGACTCACGCTCACCCAACCTACCCCTGAGAACATGGAGGTATTCGATGGAGATACGCTTGTGAGCGCGATCCGTGTCTATGGATTCCTTGCGCGACTGAATCAGCCGTTTAGTGCGCTCTTGCTGACACCCACCCGACAGAACGTGGTGGAATACAGGTGGATTGCTGCGGAAAGTCTGATCACGGTCCGGGTGGAGGAGCGACGTTAGAGAAGTTAATACAGAGTGTACAGATGTTGGACGTACTCTAAGAGTCTCGTTTACCTTGTGTTGCTATTCGTGGATTTGAGCCGCACCCTCGTTTTGATAATGGCCATTTATTGGCATATGCAATACTAGATACCAGACACAGACACAGCGACCCCTTGGGGGCAGATACACAATCCCATGCGCCCCTTGGGGGCAACCTTACCCAAACCCATACGCCCCTTGAGGGCCACCACAAAGAGAAACCAGGTGCGGATCGAGGGTCCTGCAAGCACCTTGAAAGAAATACCGAGATCAATCAAGACAAAAAAAGAAACACAATCAGCTGGTCGTGAAAGGAGAGAAAAGACCAGATGACCTTCCGAGTCCACTTCCACTCAACGCCAATGTCCTAACAACATTGGCGAAGGATCTTCCAAGACTCGTCCTGAGCTCGACAAGAGCCGCACCGAATCGAACCGAAGCCGTCGCATGTGTGCCCGGTATAGAACGTTGATGTTACTCGCACCTGGGAACTGCCATAAACATCCAACTCGCTCGCACGCCGATAGACCTTGATACGCGCTCGAAACCGCAGCTTCAACGCCCGTGCCTCAACGTCATCTGGGTCTTGCATGAGGACTTGTCCAGCTCGAACGGACCTGCCTAGTACCCTCGTCATCGACCTCGAATAGCTTTTCCCAAGCCTCCAACGGTTTGACACCACCGACCTTGTCCGATTTGAACAGCGCATAAACACGTCCCGAATCTCCGTGATCGATGTCACGTCGTCTGTACCAAACGTCGTCGCAGGGTCGTAGCCGCAAGAGGAACAGGCACTAGATTAGTCAAACCAGGCCCAGGAGAGAACACCATGTCATCACCACCGCCTGGAGCCTTTCTCCGCGCCCTCAAGTGGGCGTACTAGAGTAAAAGGCATGTGCAGGCTGTCGGGTAAGGAGTGGCGATGTCGTAGAAGTTCGTGGTGGCGGTTTCTGCTCAATCTTGCAAGGTCCTGCGGCACATACAAGGTCCTGCGGCACATACAAGGGCGACGAGGCTGTCAAAGCGGCAGGACAGTCGATCCTTGGCTTTTCAGAGAGAATTTCGGAGATATGGGCGTGTATCAGCCTCAATGCAGACGGAGGTCGGAGGAACAGATGGTATCGGGATTGCTGGAGAGAAGGTGGTACTTGGAAACTTGATAAACCGAGGGATGTCATCTAGGAACATAGCAGAGGTCCATGAAGGTTGAAATTCGAGTCGAACAGATTTCCAACACGGCGGGAGATGGACTGGATCCACAATCGACGTCGTGAAACTTGTACATAGCTGGAAATTAGGCAGAATCTTCAAAGGGTGGCATGCCTTAAGGGTCAGAAGGTGAGTTCGAATAATAACTAATGGACAAATGGGTGGACATACCATCGAGCGTGAAAGGTCAATGAGAGCGGGAGCGAGAGGGTCGTGGCGAGAAGGACGCTCGCCAGGTATGAACGGCAGGATAGGGAAGATGTTGGCGATTCTGATGGTCGTCCAGGTGTAGTGAACATTGCAGGAGGCGCTTGTCTTCAGATGGAGGACAGACTGCACTGAATGCTTGAGCAGGGATCTCGAGGGGCGAAGAACGGTCGCTTATAGTTTCAGTCTCCTTGAACTTAATATGCCTCGAGTTCGGTAATTGACCAGGTTCGTTGCGAAATGTGCTCTGGGGAACGTGTTGTCGAAAGGCGCAGGACAATTGCCTTCCAGTTCGTCGGGTTCAGGATTCATCGTCGAGGTCGACCCAAGCGGTAAACGGAAGCCAAGGAAAAGAAAAAGAAAAGAAAGCAGAAACTAAAACCTCGTTACGCCACCAGCCTACTTACACCACGCCCATCCCCACCCCCCGCGTCTTGACGTTCCAAGCCGACTGGAACTGAACGTGCCAAGATTCGTCGTGATCGCCATTGCGATGAGGGAGCCAAGGCATTCCGGGTGGGGATTGACCACCTCACCTCCTGCCACCTTCCTGTAGGCCTTGACCATCTCGAGCTCCATCGGTATCGTCGCATGTCGAGACGTCTTTGTGTCCTTTCCGAGCAAAGGAACATACAGGCTTCGAACTCGTGACGCGTCCGTACCAATGGTCTTAAGGGCAGCGATCTCAGACGTCGTTCTCTGTACACGTGGCGAGCGCGAGAAGAGATTCCGAGCAATCTCAAAGGCCGATCGAACCATCGTCCGCGCCCTGCTTTCGATCTCCGAGTTCGCGGTGGGTGAACTCAGCTGGCTTCGCGCCGAGGTAGTACCATTCCTTGGCCGCGAAATGATTCTCGTAGCACAGACTGTGGGAAAAACTTTCACAGATGGTTCTCTCCTTCGGCCGCTGATATCGAGTGCATTGTCCACTCGAGATAAGTACGTCGGCGGCGTGGAGACCACTGTAGAGGTCGACGAGAATGCAGGTGAGGCCAAGTCGGGTTTAGAGGATTGACAGCAAACATGAGGGCCTCCTGACTCGTCACCGCTGACTGTTATTGCAGTCTTGACCTGATTGATGTCCACCCTGATGGAAATGGTCCAGGTCTGTGATTGGAACGAAGACAGATCTGGCGATGGCGGTGGAGACGAGTCGACAGGAGCCACTCCAGGGTGACGCTCGGAAACGGAAGCACTCTTGGCAGACGATCCAGTGCTCACGGTGTGCGTCGTAATCCGGGTCGTAGGATTATCGACAGAGGGCTTAGGGTGATCGACTCCGATGTTGCGAGGGCCAGAAATGAGAACCCTGACTGCGGCCTCTTGCTTCCGCTTTGAAGAAGGCATTGCACTAACAGGAGACCGAGGAGCGCGACCACGTAAAACACAACTCGGTCGCGGAACAGACCCGATCGAAGTCATTAGCCCCTCGCCCTGAACTGAAGGCACTCCAGGACGACGCTCGGAAACACAAGGATCCTTGACGGAGGATCCACTATCTATTGCGCGCGCTGCAATTCGGGTCGCAGCGATGTTGACGGAGGCCTTGATCCTGGGGTTGCGAGGATCGCGAGGAACACAACCTGACCGCGGTATGCCTTTGTTCGCAGTCGTCAACTGCGTCGACTTCGTTGGCGCCGGGTAACCGCGAGTGCGCTTGTCTTCCGTCGACCTCCCCGCGACCTTGATTGACTTTGAACCAACCATCTTCTCAGGTAGAGATCGGTCCCGGGACGTCGGCCTTTGGAAAGCGGCTGACTTCTTCGACCTTGTCGTTTCCTCGGGGTCGGGGAGTAGCGCCAGCTTGGTGGACGAGCGGCGCACTTCTGTCTTGGCAGCGGTCGAAGCAGTGGGACGTACCAGCCCAGGTCGATAGGTCTGCGAGGTCGGAGCCATGGTGGGGACATGAGGTCTGTCCCCGCTGGACGTCGGCCGTGCAGTCGGCGACAGCCACACTGGCGTCTTACTTGTCTTGGACCCACCGTGCCGTTTCGTTGTCAAGCTGCATACCACAAACGGTTTCAAGGCTGACCTCGCCATCGTCTAGAGTTTCTATGAGCGCAGGCCGTCCATGAAGTAAAGGAAAGACGTACCGAGCGCGACACACGCCCGTCCTTGGGAATGCTAACGGCGTTGGTAATCCCGGTCATCGATATACTTGAGGACGAAGATGACAGAAAGAACGAACCATCCAATCGCATGTGCAAGGCTTTTATATTGTTGGGATTAGAGGCTGACAGTGGCTGGTTCGAATGCATTTCTGACCAAGTCTCTTCGAAATCGGGCTCTCTTGGAAAAGACTGATGTCATTGAACCATACAAGGCAAGCGCAGGTATTGCTCAGAGGAGTGGGTGGGCCGCCGCGGATCCCAGGGCGAAGGATAAAATATTTCTTGATCATGCTGTAGATCATCGTCTAGTGGGTGGTGACAGACAGTTGGACAGCGAGACTATTATCGCCAACAACGTCCAATGAAGTTCTAAGATAAAATTACGTTAGTGCAGAGGGGAGGCTGAAGCTCATTGCGGGCTTTTGCAACATCCACAAGTAAACTTTCCAACAGTTCCCGGTTTTGGAGTCCCCTGAAACGTCCCCAAGTCAGATCAGTTCAGAGATGCAACTCCACTCCACCCACCGAAGTCCTGGTATATTGGGACTCGATACGTTGACTACCAGATATTTTGAGCATGTCGGCAAAAGGGCCAAACGTCTTCACGCCTGTGACGAAATCGTCGGGGGAATCCACAGTGGATGTCATGTTTTTCCCAAAGTTGATAGCCAGAACTGATCCAGGACGTAGAGCGGTAGTCATACGGCCTCACGAAACTTGGGTATGCGGGCACGCAGTCGTGGTATTACTGCGGTAGCCCCTTGCGAAGGGAATCCGTATCGAATCAGAAATGACGTGGAATACACGTGGTTTGGGGTTGCCAGGCTGTCAAAGAGAAAGGTTGAGTCGACGGGGGTAAGAACGGCGTCAGGGTGGCTCGCACCTGTGGTTTTGGCGTCACACTCCCGATTTCAACCCAGCTGAAACCAAGGTCAAAGAGACCTGTCACCCGTGTCCGCCCTTTGGCCAGGAAAAAAGCCTGTGTACCGTCTATTGCTTCGCAATTCTCGTCAAACCCAGCTGCTAATTCGACCTGATTGCTAATCTCTTGGCCAAAGACCTGTAATAAACCCAAGTGAGCCTCAAAGTCAATGTGCGAAATATTGCGGCATCCGAAAACATGCTCCACCTCTGACCGTAGCGTCGCACCGTCTTTTACGGGACCGCGAGGTGCCAGTCCACTTTGCAGCACTTTGAGAGCCAACTTGTGCCCTGTCTCGGTATCGAACGCGTACCGCAGGACGGGCATAAAGACAATCGGTGTATTGCTGAACGTGCATCGAAGTACGCGGTAAATACGCCAGCAGACATAGCGAATAAGGTGTATCCAACAGTTCGGAAGGATGAGGAAGACGACACCGAGCTAAATGGCCTGCGATGAGCGAGTCCGACGACTTTCTGAGAGATACTCCGTGTAATGGTTTATGTAATACTACTATATTCGTCGACTGTCGTAAACTAGCCCTGTGCACTAAAACTGTCTACTGGCCAATCCCTAGTGGTGTACTTTGCTTATTGATTGCGCTAACAATGCGACGTCAAATCAACTAATTCTATTATCTCACATATGGATCGTGAGCTGTACAAATACATACCCTTTGATATTGTTCCCAAGGCCCGGTCCACGGTATGGTGAGTGTTCCTTCTCATCGGATGAATTAGTTCAGTTAGTGGCTTTTAATGTACTAAGTACATAATCAATCGATGATGGATCTACATTGTATGCGAACCACAAAATAATCATCTCACTTCTGATAACTCAAAACCACCAGTATGCTGGCCGTCTGCAATTCTTATAATGCTAGGACAGTGCACTGACTGGTGACTATTTGATCATTCGTCTCAGTGGCCAAATCGCTCAAAATACAGCTATCGCAGTGCAGATCAATTTCACGCTACATATTCCATAGTAGTACATCAAGCCGAGACGCAAGTATTATATAAACGCGGGGCGCTGCGATCATATCCTGCTTCACTGCTCTTCAAGCCTGGGGCCTGGTGGAAATCAGTAAAAACACTAACATATAATCTAATGAAACATACTGCTGCCAACAGCTAGTTATCGATAACGGTGATTCTGCCCGTGCCCAGGGGTCCGCTGGCAGTCTGATTGAAATCACTGATGGCGATGATGTAGTTCGGGTTCACTTGGCCGGTGGTGTTGACCTGGTTGTTGCCAGCACCCCAAGGGCAGCTAAAGTAAACTTCGGCGATTTTGACGCCGCTCTCATCTACCACGAGGTCAAAAGTGCCTTCTGTGCCAGAAGGAGAGTCCGATTTGCCACAAGTGCCAAATGAAAATTCCTGTCCAGCTTGGATTACAGTGTCATTGGGGCTTTTGGTCTCGTTATACGGATGATCTTCCAGGCTCTCAGTCAAAGACCAGTAAAGTGAGATGTCGATGCTCACAGATATCATAGCATCTTCCCCAGGTGATGTTAAAGTTGGCGATGCGAATGGCCACTCGAAGCTTGTTTTTGATGGTAGGCTGCCACCATTGAGCTAATGCCATGGTCATGATGTATGATGGTTTCGAAGAGATGAGATATGACTTGAGTGAGGGTATCAGACTGCTTGCGACCCTCTTATATACCCTTCTCGTGGGACCTTACATCCATCAGCAAACCAGCCTTGCCCCTATGTCAAGGCCTAGGATCCTAGCTTTGTCCCAGACCTGTCTAGGACTAACAGACTAGGGCAAGACTAGGGGAGAGCTGGAGGAGAGCTGGAGGAAAGTGGGGGAATACTAGAAGGGAAGACAAATGCTGGAGGATATGGAGGAGTCCTAACACTGATATTCCTAACCTGGAGATAACTGGGGGAGAAGGGGGAGGAGTGGGAATGGGAGGGGGAGGG
>JBBPTF010000084.1:0-33174 GCA_038094015.1 Phylloporus cf. gajari | reverse complement strand
AATTCTAGATATATATATGATACTTTTGTATATGAAACAGTAGACAGAATACATATGAGTTCAGATCACTTGTAACAGACAACTTCTATCAATTAGAAGTCGTTTCAACTGTTCATTATCAATCTAGACTCTATACCTCAGGAGAAGCCTCTGCTAAGTACAGTAAGTCTTAACTGTACATACTCCCTTTGTTGTACTGCACACACCAGTGGAACAAGCTTCAGTTTCATTAAACCTAATATTATAGTGTAGTATAGTCTTCATTGCTTGTTGCTCATTGTACATGTTTCACTTTTGAATTTGTACTATATACTAGTCACATTCCAAACAGCTCTAAATCACATTGCCCCATTTATTGCTGAGAAATATTGTGGCTGTGTATATGGATCATGATATGCATGCTACTCACTCCTGTCACCTTGCTATTGTGTATGCCATATCTATTCCTGTAGAATATATGCAATCACCTTGTCCTGCTAGAGTTGAGGTGACCATACACCTTGGTAAGTCCATATTTGCCCAATTAAGTCTTCAACAACCATGTGTTTCCTTCTTGGACCTTGCAAGAACAGTGGATTTCATTGGTATAGGATGGGTACACTGGTCATTTTATATTTCTTGCTCTCTGCCATGCTGAATGTTGGTACTAGAATGTATGTGACTGATATGACATATACAATTGCCTGGGTAAGCTGGCTGTCTTCCTCTTCCAACTTACTGCTCTACTATTGTATAGCCCATTCAAGATGCTCAGCATGACATGTAAGATGACCTAGGTACTTTTTCCATCTTCTTTTCAGATGTGCTGACCTGTCTTAAGATTCACTATCCATAGCATTTACCAATCATACTCTTGTAGCTGTCTGAATCTGTCTGCCTCTCATGGAAGAACTCGGAATATAGGCAGATACCTTTTCTTTCAACAAACAGTATACTGATTTGAACAATTCATGGTATTATATATTATCTCAGTTGAAGCTATCTTCACAATGAGCCTATGCTTAGTATTTGCCATCAATTTATTGGTTAACATGCTTAGTCAGTGTGGCTCATGTTAAGTAGGTCATGGAACAGTCCATTCCTTCATTCATTCATTATGCCTAAATGGAAGACTAGGCACACTAATGAAGCAGCCATTCCAGCGTGCCACTCTGGTCATAGTAACACAGGCTGTAGTGGTGTTACTGAGCAGCTAGCAAAGCTGAGCACTGTCCTAGAGAGCCTGACAAAGGTCATCATCAAACAAGGACAGGTCATAGTACCAGATTCAGAGCCATTGAACCCGTTGGCTCCACAGAATGAGGAAGCTGGTGCCTACAAGGTTTCGAGGGAAAAAAAGGTAAGTCTATCTTAGCATACTAAACTAGTTTTGAAACTGTTGTAACAGCCAGCTCTAAGTCAACCCATGCCATCATTGGATGAAGAGCCCATGTCCAATATACCAAAACCTGTGCTTCAATTTTTGAGGTCTAGGGATTGCTTTGACTTTCAAAGACAAGGATCAAGTGCACTGTCTTACGTGGCCACTCAAACAGTCCCAGGGCAATTGATGAATCAGACCCACAGAGAACGACCAGCTATACAGTCATGTTCAGTCACCACACTACTGCCTCCACCTGCCCAAACAGAGTGTGAGGCTAGCATTGGACAGGGTCATACTCATGTCCATCAACAATCTGGATCACTTGCAACAACTCAGTCATGTCCATGGAGCATGTCAAATAACAATCTCTCTACTCTGGCTTCTAGTCAGGCTAGTGATATCCAGGTCCTGGTTCCAGTTCTCAATCAGATATCTAGAGTCTTTGGGTCTATTCATAGGCATTAATGTTCTTGTTCTTTGACAATTCCTCAACACCAACATCATGACTCAGAATCTACCCTGCTCTGTTATCACTCAAACCCAGTTAGCCAAGCATCTAATGCCATTACCTCTCATGTTACCCATCTCAACATCCTTCAAAGCAGGGAGTTGATTCTTGTGGCCTGCATACCCACCTCTAGACTCAGTAGAGGGGAATTAGAGAAGATTGTGGAAGATGCCACATCAGAAGGTTATGCCAACCAGGGTAAATCTGGCAAGTTAAATCACATGAACACAATGATATCTACTAATGAAATGAATAGGTTACAATGTCTACTATGATGACAATGGTGTGGCAATTGATGATGAGTCTCCTGAATATCCTAATGACCAGGAGCATAAAGCACAAGATGACAACAATGATATAGCAATCAACAATGGGTCTTATGAATATCCTGACAACTTGGATAATGAGGCAAAACTGACAGAGGCTTTGCTGATATAGAGGAATCAATGTACTGTGACATGTGGTTTGCAGATGGAATTGTTGAAGAAGAGGAAGAAATCTTCGACTTGGATAACATTAGCAGTACCAACAGTGGTGACAAAGCCACAGAAGAATGTGCCCTGACAACTGCTATGATTGCAGAGAGTATCCATTGGATCCACAACCACTTCCACAGTCATGAAGACACTCCAAAAGACCTCACCATGGATGATGTATCCACAGGCAGCATCAATCTGGATGTCAACACATATGATATGTTCAATTTTGATCAGTTCATGTCTGCTGAGTGTAATACTGTCAGGGAACCTAGACCTGAGAGGCAGCACCACCTGCTTCCTTGACCATAGCACCATGACAGAAACATAAGTGACAGCAATGAAAGTATCAATATACATACTTAGTCTATCTACTGCAGGATGATGACCAACAGGAGACAAGGGAACATAAAGAGAGGCAGCACTGCCTGCTTCCCCAGCATCAGTGCCCTGACAGAAATGTAAGTGACAGTGACAAAAGTACCAATGCATGTATTTAATCTATCTATGACAGGATGATGACCAATGGGAAATAAGGCAGGAGCACACTGCTGGCCCTGTCAAGAAGTCCACCCAAGCCAAGGATGTAAGTAATTGTGTTGATTCAGCTTTGATGACTAATGTATACTACATAGATGGATATGGATTATGATATCCTTCATTGCCACTATGTAAAGAATCATCATCCACATGTGCCATCTGAGGAACATTTAAATCATCCCTGACAACACCAGGTGGGGAATGGGAAACCTTCTAGTCAAACTTCCCAACTGGCGCAGTTGGATAGCATTCACTACAAAGATGAGCAAGTTACTATGGAGCCAAAGAAGTGTACCACAAAAAGAATGGTGAGGATGCCACCTTTATGTGATTTTATCCTCACATCTGCACTGCCATGATTGATCTCACTAAGCACCTTTTTCACTCTCACCAAATACTTTCAGACCCATTTCTATCAAGGTGGGAATCCATTGATGGTATTTGTTGTGATCTTCTTAAGGATATGATGAACATTTTCAAGGATAAATAAGGGTTGTCTAATTGAAGAAGGTGCATTAGCAGTGTTGCATATGCTGCACACTTCATATCATCCAGGTTTTTGAGAAAAACACAAAGACAACATGGCAGTCTGTGTGTGGAAGGATATCAACATGTTTCAGAGTGAGATTCACAAGGTCATCCTTGATGTTGTTCCAAGTGAATATGGTCTATCAGCTCCTGATATGAAGACATCAACAGAGCATTTGAACATGATTAAATCCAAGGCCAGCACACTTGCACAAAACTTCTTGTTCCACCAGGGGTTGCATAATCATCTCATACATTCTGGAAAGTTGGCATCCTATCTCCTAATGTTTGTCTCATGTGTAGGGCAAGGCATCGAATTTTTCCCATAATTTCCTGTGTGTCACATGTCATTGCATTTTCTACTGCAAGGGTTCAAAGTCCTTCTGTGACAACGACATTTTCAAAAGGATGGTTCTGTTCATGGCAATCCTTTATGTGGCATCATATGTATGAGATGCTGCTGGACTAAAATAAACTACTGACAAATTTCTACAGATCAAAGGTGTCTTGGATTTGTATGCATCAGATGGTACTGTTGAAGGGAAGGTCACACCAGACAA
Source organism: Phylloporus cf. gajari (assembly GCA_038094015.1). Lineage (NCBI taxonomy): Eukaryota > Fungi > Basidiomycota > Agaricomycetes > Boletales > Boletaceae > Phylloporus > Phylloporus cf. gajari. The sequence continues at coordinate 29,199 of JBBPTF010000084.1, read as the reverse complement.
AAATGAGGACACATTTTGGAAGATACATGTGAAGTTGGAAGAAGTCCTTAGAAACAAATATCATGGTGCAAAGCTCATGGTGATGCTTAAGGCATGGGCCTGTGAAGCCTAGTAAGTGTAATTATCTACAGTGTTGTATTTTTTCCTCATGACCAATCAGTACAGGTGATGCATTGAATATTGCATCTGATGCTTCCTCAAACTGTGAGGTTGACTTGGACTGATCAGTGGTTGTGTTTGTCTTGTTTCTGTGGTTGCAGTTATTTACATATCATACTAGTTGTTTTCCACACTTCATCCTGGGTTCTTTTTGTGATATCCATGGGTGCTTGTGTTAATAGATGGTGTCTGTGATCATTATAGTAGCTTGTTTGAAAATGAGTGTGAATAATGGTATAGTTATAGAACTGAGATACAGTAACAGCAAACTTGTACACTCTTGCATAGTAATGACATGTCTAGCCAGTGCTGCACAGTAATAACATGTCTAGACAGTGCTGCACAGCAGTAACATAGCTGTGCTGTGCTATTATACTGTACAAGTTTGGAAAACTGTAATGGACTGTAGACTGGCTGGAATTGACTGTGACTGAATTGTACAGTGGAGGACCTAGCTGTGGTACTGTAAGTGACTGTGGTCACTGTACAGTACTGTACAGAGCTGGCTAGTGATGTCATGGTTTTGCTGATGAAAGATAGCAGAGGAGTTCCTCCTTCTGGTCTTGGTAGAGGGGTTCCTTAAGCCATTCCCTTGCAAGGGGAATGTCTAAGGTGTCAATGGCAGGGTATGGGGTACTCTTCCAACTGGCTTTGACAATGACATCAGAGGGAGGGATGATCTCAGAGAAGGTGGTGGTAGAGGTGGTTGGAGAAGAGAGAATGTCTGAAGTAAAGTGGATGGTGCAAAGAGGAGTGACCTGGTCAAGTTCTTCTTCAGAGGAGTAAAATTCGATGGGCATGGTGGTAAGAGCAGGAGGAGTGAGTTTAGCTGTGGTGATGACTGGGTAGAAGTGGTAGTTCATACAATGGAGGGAAAGGCCTGAGGGTGATGCTTTTTGTAGTTAAGAGAGCAGCTTTAGAATGTTTGAGGTCCCATTCTGATTGTCACAAGTCTTCTTTGGCTGTGTAACCTTTCCATCAGATGAGGTATTGCCTTGATGATGGGTTGCCTTAATGTCTTAATATCTACTCAATCTTGTATTCTTCTTCACCTTCTATGAGTTCTAGGGGTGGAGCCAGGTAATTCAGGCCATGAATGTCATTTTCACAATAGGGTGTGAGAAGAGAGGCATGGAATATAGGGTGGATCTTCCAGGTACTGGGAATGTGGAGTTGGTAACTGAGTGGGGATAGTACCTTGGTGATGAGGAAGGGGCCTTCTCATTTTGGTGCAAACTTCAGATTAGTCAGACATTTTAGATTTCTGGCTTCTAGCCATACCTTATCTCCTTTGACAAAAGGGGTGAACTTCTGATGGGTATGAGATGCCATAACCTGGCAAGTGAGTTCATGGGTGGTGAGGGCTTTGTCTCTGGCAACAGATAGGGTTTTAAGTCATTGTTTGACTGCTGGGAGGTGGGACTCAGGGAGGATGGTAGGTAGGGCATAGGGTTTGTAATCCATCATGAGGTAGAATGGGGATTGACTGATGGTGGAGTGAAGGCAGTGATTGTGGGCAAACTCAATATAAGAGATCTTCTGTGACCAGAAAGTAGGGTTGACACTACAGAAGATATAGAGATAGGTTTCAAGTTCTTGATTCACACATTCTGTTTCACTGTCAGTCTGGGGGTGGTAGGCAGTGGAGAGGGTGAGGTTGTAGTTCAAGAGTTTGCCAAGTTCTTTGGTGAAGGCAGAGGCAAATTGGAGGCCACGATCAGAGATGATCTTGTTGTAGAGTCTGAATCACTTGTAGATGTAGTGGAGGAAAAGTTTGACAATGCCTTCCATGATGATGGAATTGTTTGTTGGGATAAAAATACCCCCCTTGTAGGTGTGGTCTACCACAACCAACACAAAGTTAAAACTGTTGGAAGAGGGTAAGCCAACAATCAGGTCACAGGAGATGGATTGCAATGGGTGGGTCCTAGTAGTGTGGATGGGAGAAAGTGGTAGGATAGTCAGGTGTGTATTGACCTTATTCTGTTGACACACCCCACAACCTTCTATGTACTTTTGAACATAAGTGGTGAGTCTGGGCCACCAGAATTTGGCAGAGACGAGTTGGCGGGTTTTCAGGTAACTGGGGTGACCCACAGTTTCATGGTCATGACATCACTTGAAGATGGAATAGTGAAGGGAGTCATTGGAGGGAATGTAAACACATCCTTTGTAGGTGAGGATGTCATCAGTAATTTGCCAGTCATAGAGACTGGAATGAAGGTGTGTGGGAGAGGAGGTGTTCATGAGTTGAAGGTGTTGGAGCATGAGGGGGTCAGAGGCTGATGCAGAGGAGATGTGCAGATGGAGTGCACCATTGATGAGGTGAACAAATAAGGAAGGGGGTAATAGGACTACACCTTTGTTGTCAGTATCAGTGGATGAAATAAGGTCTGGATAGTGGAAGAGGGTGTCAGGGCCAACAAGGAGCTTTCCTGATACATAGACAAGGTGGAGGTCAAAGTTCTGGAGGTCAAGAAGCCAACATGCTTGTTAGTGATTGAGGTTGCAAGCCTCTTTGAAGTAGAGAAGATTTTTGTGGTTGATGAAGACCTGGACATGATGGGGGGATCCATGTAGATAGTATCTCCAGACTTTGAGGACAGCTAAGAGTTCACAGTCATAAATGTCATAATTTCATTCAGTATCTTCAAACATCTGTGATAGGTAGGAGCAGGGGTGCCATTCTCTGTTGGCATTGGTCTGAAGAAGGATACCTCCTGAGGTATATTTGGAGGTGTCTGTGACGATGGTGAAAAGTTTAGTAGGGTCTATGAGTTGAAGAATAGGGCAAGTGAGGAAGAGTTTCTTCAATGATTGGAAGAATTGTTCACAAGAGGAAGTCCATTCCCAATTGTTGAGAATGTCTTATCTTATCTTATCAGACATTCTATATCAGTCAGCTTATCTTTCTTATCATTTATGTCATCATGATTTATTATTCATTACTCATCCTTATCATGATAACTGATACTGCTCATATTATGCTACTGGCTGGTACTTTTAGTATGATAAGCATTCTTAACACTATTGGCTCAGATAAGAGCCTTTACTGTCATTGACTAATATTGTTCTATCTATTTAGAACTACTATATACAAGTATAAACAATACCTGTACACTATATAGAGAGGAGCTCCCTCACATATGCTCCTCTAACAGAATATCCATCATCTGTTCTCTTGTACTGCTCAGTGTCTAGCACCAAGCATTACACTTCACTTGGCTACTACCTACACTGTGCCTACCTAGTGAGTAACTCTCACTAGAGCTTTTTCCTGCACCATTTGGAGTCTTCAACTTCAAAAGGTTATGAGCCCTGCTTAGACAAGCAGAGCCTGTCTATTTGCTAGCATTCTTGATACATCCCACTGCCTTGTATGGCTAGCTGTGGTGGTTGCTGGACCTTTTGTTTTTGTATATGCTGATAACCCAACTATATAATGGGTTAAGAGCAGCTGTTATGGTGGAGTTGATAGTAAATTGCCTTCTATTTACTTTTCAAAGTGGCTTTATGCTTTTCTGGAGACAATCTGAGGCTCTAGACATAATAGCACAACTTTCAAGTGCTACACAAAGACATGAGCTTATACTGACAGTGAATTCCTCATATTTAGAATCATCTTCAGTAAGTCAAATGCCACAAACTCCTCAACCCAAGAACAACTTTCTCAAGATGCTCTATCTCCACCTCAAGAGGTGAGACAAGAACCAATTGAACCCTTTGTGCCAACCTCTCCTCACGAGAGAGATCAACCACCAGTACTATCTGGTAGAGACCTGTGAGAGATACTCACATCACTTCTTCAGGAGTACCATTTGAGATACCCTGCCCTCGCTGCTTTGGAGCTATTGAATGAGAAGAAATCCACTGTCATGGTGAGACCAATGTTGTCAGATGTAGATCAAATGATCTCATTGATCACCAATTGGCTCCATTCAATTTCTACATAGTTATCTGTAGTGATACAGGACCATCCTCTAGGGAACCCATCACTCCTCCTAATGAACCCATCATTCATGCCCTCACCCAACCACCTTGATATGCAGAACACCTTCTTGATCCCCTCATTATCCAAGAACACTTTGGACATGAAGGTAGAAGTTCTTCTGAGCCAAGGCCTGTCCTTGAACTAGGCCTCACCTCATCTCCTGTCTGGTGGCAATCCACACCAATACCAATTCCTGGGGCTGTCCAGGATGCAGCTTCCAGTCCTGAAGAGGAAGACTCAGTTAAGATTGAGAGATAAGCTCTCAACCATTGCCTTTTCGTGTGACTTATCATTGCCACCCAATGAGAGTAAGCTAGAATGCTCAGAGAAGGAGAACCAGACTATTTCCCACCTGGAAGCACAGGAGCTTCTGGACCTCCTCTATCCCACCACTCTAAAGCTGAAATGGCAGCTCCTGCTTCAACCTTTATACCAAGATCTCCAATCTATGTCATCAAACCTTCCAATCATGGAGAGACCACTGTCACCCCCAGTTCTGCTGATGAATCAGTATATCCTGCCATACCCAAACTGATTCTAGTACTTCCTGGATCTCCCAGTCTTGACAATTCATCATCTAGCTCTGATCCAACTAGCAAATCACTTCCAGCTCCTGCACCTCACCACTTTGGGTGGAGCACCTTTAGGAGCAACAGAAGGGGTCTACACCATAGCAATACCCAGCAGGGAGATGATAATGGAGCTTCATCCATGGGATATGGACTGTCTGCTGTGAGTGCACTATACAATGGAGACCATCCCACTATTCATCCTAGCCTTTCAAGAAGACAAAGGATTGTTGTTTGCCCACTACTATGACCTCCCACTTCTAGCACCCCTTCAACTACAGGGACTGGAGAGGAGGGATGTCAAGGCCTTACCACAGAGACTGGTGAACTGGGAAATTCACCCAGTATACTTGAATCACCAGCTCCAATTACCAAGGAATCTCATGCTGAGATCTCCTTGGATGGTCAACCCTTTCAAAATCCAGACTTGTGAGTCTGGAGCTAGCCATCCAGTATGTGCTTTGAGCTACTGGGATAAGACCATAGGCCAAGCCTATGAAGGTACTGGATAGGCATTCCCCACCACATCTTATGAAGAAGGTAGATCTTTTGTGGTGAAGGATCAAGGATGGGAACTATTTAGACACAATCTTTTTCTGCTCAATTGGGCAAACATTTACTTTATATGCTTGAAAAAGCCTAACATCGTCTTCAATGAAGATCTTTGGCTTGATGAAGCAGACGGAGGCTGGTATAGAGGAGAACCACCATAGAGTACAGATGGAGAGTGGGGATGGATGTGAGAACATGGAATCAGCTCTTTAACAAAGAGCATCAGGATGGACTTAAACAATCCTACCCCAAGATATGAAGAAAATTAAGTAAGATCAGGAAGCTGATCATGGACTCTGTAGGAACTATCATAGAAGATGACATCTATTCAGCCCTTGCTCAAAGAGCTGGTAACTGAGGAAGAGCTGAATACCTTTCCAGACCTAATCATCTTGGAAAGAGAAGAGATGCTAAGGAAGGTGAAGCACAACACTGAACTCACAGACATACTTAGAATTTATGGTATAGTTCTTGTTCCCTCTTCATGGCCATTGGACTCTTCCCACAAACATTTATATTTCAAAGATTATAAAGAACCTTTTCATAGTTTTGCCAGTTTAAATTCTTGGAATAAAAGTGTAACTATTCCTTTTAAAACTTGTGGAGACAAACAACTTTCTTTTATCAAAGACAAAAAGATTGTAACAATTTGAAACATACATTTCTTTGAACAACTTAACTTTACTGTTCTGGAAAAACATGCTTCAGATCCTTTTACATATATTTCTCACTATTCCAAAGAGTTCAATATCAAGGAGAAACAGAGATTACTTTGGGAAACATTGAAACCAAAAGGTTTTAACAAAAAGAAACACTGTTCCTTCCTTTATTGGAAGAAGAAAAGAGATCTGAGTTCTCTCTTATCACATCAGATTCCTCTTCCTGAATCTGATGACAAGATCAGATTCTTGACTCCCTCAGAGATAGAAGGAAAACACAATATGTTCCAAACATCTTCTTTCAACCTTTATGATTCTATCATTGATGATCTGTTTGCTGAATATGGTTTAGCAGATATCATCCATTTTTATAATGGCCACTGCTCTCGCTATACCTACCAATTTCAAACTCAAGAACACTATTCTTGCTTGTGTTTCAGTTCTCAAAGGTCCATCAAATTACCCTATATGGAGTGTGTGTCTTTAGTCTGTTCTCCAATCTCTCTCCATTTGGAGTTGAATAGAAGGAACCATTACCTGGGTCAGCACTATTGCCAGTGACCAAGGAAAATGGGAAGTCATTGATAAAAGAGTTTGTGGCATCATTGCCAACTCTATCAGTGACTCGTTCCTTCACCATCTCAATTATGACTATGTTGATGCTGCTGTTAAAGCCTCAACAGCAAAAGCTTTGTGGGAAAGGCTTCAAGCCTATTTGTATTGAGAGGTTTGGTAGGACAATTTCATTTGTTCCACTAAGCTAACCAGGTTCATATTAACCTAAGAACAGTAAGTGAGGACATTAATCACCTCACTTCCCTTTTTGACCAGATTTTGCATGCTGGTCTAGATCTTCCCGAATCATTTAAAGCTATGTTTATTCTTGAGCACCTGCCATCAGAAATCTACAATTTCTGTTCGACAGTGGCATTAACCACTGATCAGGCTGCATTTATGGTTGATAACATAAAAACCAAAATCTTGGCAGAAGTCTTGATGCCTTCATTAAGATATAAGCTCAAATCCCACATTTCTAATGTGGAGACAAATGTAGCTTCTATATCACAGAATCCAAATCAGGTAAGTTCTGCAAACTGAACTAACGTCATTCAGAAGAGACCTCCTTCCTTTAATAAATGGTGTCCATTTAAGGCTTCTGGTTCTAATCAGAACCAACCCTTTGGAAACACCAGACCTAATGGTCATGGAAAGTCTCAAAGGAGACCAACTTCTTTCCAGACAAAGAAAGAAGCAAGCCATGCCAGGTTCAAGATGAGGAAGAACAAAGGAAAAGGAAAGGCACTGGCAGCAAATGTGGTAGAAGGAGAACAATGTTTTGTTCATCAAGTCATTGGTGATGATGAATATGCTGACAAACTAAATGAAGCACAAGAGATGGACTGGATGGAGAATATTCCAGAATGGCCCATTGCAGCTGAGGCCACTGGAATCTCCACAGAACAAGGACAAGACTTCAATTCTTGGGAATCTGGTAATGAAGACAATCAAGGTACAGATGTTGTCAAGCCTTCCTTTCCTCACCACTCCTTTTTCTAACTCTGAGATAAAAGAGAGAGCAGGACCTTCTCAGATACTGATCAGAAATGATCAAGAAGTACTACTGAAACAAAATGTTCCAAGACCAGCTGAGAAGAGAAAGAAGGAAAAGATGAAAAAGGTAATTTTTTCCCTTGGAGGACTTGTTTCTAAAAGAGACCATTTTTCAAATTACAATAATGTTTTTCATCCTTCATCTTTGACTTATACCTCTTCTGAAGCATTTCATGCTTCCACTTCTACACACAGTAATATACACAGTTGTTTGAATCTATTACAACAACCAGACATGTCACTTGAGGTATAGAGGTCAAGTCACAAAGGAATTATTCCTTCTAGATGTCTTGTCATGGAAAGACAGAGGCTTGACTATTTAGATGAAGATAGAACTACCTTCTTCAATGAAGAAAGCAATGAGTATCTTTGCTACTACCTGGATGATGATTCACCAGAGATGGATGAAAGAACAGCTTGGCAAAAAGACCATTAGATAATTGACAGTGGATGCACAGATCACATATCACCCTTTATTGACAATTTTGTCAATGTAGGAGAACAAATTCACAATGCTAAAGTTGCAACAGGAGAATCATTTCCAATGTGCAGACCAGGAACTGTACTTGTTAAACAGTCCAATGGTTTAATTAAACCATCAATAGTAACATTAAAAATGTTTGGTTTACACCTCATTCTACTAGCCAATTATTATCAGTACTAGCATTAACAAACCATGGCTTTTGCTGTGAGATTTCCAATACAGGGTCCAGTATTTGGGACAAGAGAGGATGTGAAGTGATCTGGGCAACTGCCTCATCACCCACTAACAACCTACACTGGTTTTAGCCTCACAGATTACTCCAGTGATAGGCACTGTAACTTCTCTCATGGACATACAATCTCAAAGATTATGGCATGAACATTTAGGTCATACTTCTCATAATGCTCTACATCATGCATACACAAATCTTACTGGCATCCAAAAACTAGTTCCTTCTCCCAACACATCTCCTTGTAAGGGATGTTCTCTTGGGAAGATGCCAGATAGATCCTTTAAGGGTTCTACAAAACAGGCTTCTCCCCCTCTTGAACTGGTTCATACCAATTTAGTTGGTTCAATGCCAACTGAACCAAGATTACATGTAAAATACATTCTCACATTCATTGATATGGGCTATGCCTTATTGTCCTTCTTGCAGGCCAAGTCAGATGCTTTTCAGCATTTTTCAAATATGGTTTCATAGTCTGAAACCTTCACAGGCTACAAATTAATCTCTGTCCATTCAGACCAAGGAGGGGAATTCACAAGTTGAGAGTTTCAATTGTTCCTCACTTCCAGAGGAATCACTCATCAGACTTCTGTTCCTCATACACCTTAGCAAAATAGAAGAGCTGAGAGATTCAATTACACCATATTGGAAAAAGCAGAAGTAATGTGCCATCATGTGTGTTTGCCAAAATCCTTTTGGCAAGATACCATGGAAACTGTAGTCCACATCTATAATAGACAACCCATGCATCATCATAATTAGAAAACTCCTATTGAATTATTCAAAGGAGATGAAAAGAAACCAGATGTTTCATATTTCCATGTCATTGGTTGTAAAGCCTATGTCTTCATTCCTCTGGAACAACAGCCTGACAAATTGTCACCCAAATCTGAGGAAATGATGTTTATAGGATACAAGACCAACACAAAAGGATGGCGTTTTTGGTCAAAAACCAAGCAACAAGTTGTTGTATCAACTCACACCACTTTTGATAAAGAAAGATGTCCACAATGTTCCAATGGTCATGATGATGGACCTATCCCTATTCCAATGATAGATGACCATCAATCTGATCAAGAATCAGACAAATCCTTAACTCTGCCTAGAGTGAGATCATCATATTGATATGAATACTATCAGGTTCTAGCTGGACCCAATGAGTTACCTCTACCTCTACCTCCTAACCTTGAATTTGATCAAGGATATCATTGGTTTGATAACAGAGATGATGGAGATAACAGAGACGATCCAGAACAACTATACTATCCACCTTCTAAAGGAAGTTCCCACTCTTCTAAGAATGATTCACCTAAAAAGGAGAATTTTGTAGAAGAGTTAGAATGAGAGTTCTCTTCTCAAAAACAACCTCCCTTGGAACATCATTTAACCCCTACTAAACCCAGGATCAAACATCAAGGACCTGAATCAGGTCATCAATCATCAATTGATGACAGACATCAGAACAAATGATACCTTGTATCAGATTCACCTCCTACTCCACCCACACCACCTTCACCAGTGTAGAGAATATCAGAAGCATCTAGACAAAACTGGTATGCTCCTAGACAGAGAGACAATGAGTCTCTGATAGAGTTTTGAGCTAGACCTTGTCACTACCAACCTATGAGAGAGGAGAGAACAACTGTTAGAGAACCACTGGAGCGAAGACAGGAATGAAGGTCACAAAGAATTCCTAGACCACAATTCATTCCCAATAATGCTTACAGAGATAGACCTCCAGTGGAGATAGAATCTGACATAAGACAAGGTCTTGATCTGATTCAAAAAGATCAGAAGGAACCTACTCCTAGACAAGAACCTTGGGATGTTCCTGAAGAAGATAATGATATGGAGGATCTATACAGTAATATATGGTTCAGATCTCATCTTTCATATGCTGTTCAATATTCCAAATGCACTGTTCCTAAACAGTTTTGAGATGTTGCTAAGTTGCCTCAAAATGAACAAAAAGAATGGAATGATATGATGAAGAATGAGATTTCCTCTTTAAAAAAGAGACAAGTTTGAGAATTGATTGATTTACCCAAAGGATGAAAACCTGTTAAAAGCAGATGGGTTTTTGTCATATGTCCTGGAAACCACATAAAAGCAAGATTTGTGGCAAAAGAATTTACTCAAACTTTTAAAATAGACCATGAAGAAATCTTCTCACCAGTAGCATGGTTCAAAGCTGTTCACTTACTATTTGCACTCACTACTCTCAATGATTGGGAGATGGAAGCACTAGATCTCAAAACAGCTTTTCTTTTTGAAGAGCTAGATGAAGAAATATAGATGTAACCTGAAGGATTTGTGGTTAAGGATCAGGAGTTAAAGGTCTGTTGGCTGAAGAAAGCCATATATGGGTTGAAGTAAGCTGCACTTCAATAGAACAAGCAGCTAAACAAATCTCTTGTTGATCTTGAGTTCAAGCAATGCTTTTCAGACTCAGGAATTTATTTCAAATTCATTGACAAGGATATTATCATCATCATCATTTGTGTTGATGATGCACTTTTTATGGGTAGTAACTGATCACAGATACTCTCTTACAAAAAGAAGTTCATGAAGATTTAGGAATCCTGTGATCTCAGAGAAGTCAAAGAATATCTTGGCATGAGAATCATAAGAGACCGTAAGAAATGGATCTTGATCCTAGATCAATCAGCATATGCTTCTAAAGTTGTGAAGCAATTTGGTCTAGAGAACTGCAAGGAACTAGTGTTCCTTTACCTACTGTATATAATCTGAGAGCAAACAATAAAGATGTTAATGCTTCTCTTAGAAGTTATTATCAATCTGTAATCAGTTCCCTTCTTTACATTATGTTGGGAGCTAGACCAGATTTGACATACTCTATGATAAAGATGTCACAATTTTCCTCTAATCCTACCTAAGAACATCTACAGAGAGCTATGCAAATAGTGCACTATTTATCATCAACACAACCTCTTTGCATCAAATATGATGGCAGAGGAGATAATACTGGTCTAATCAGCTATTCTGATACAGATTGGGCTGGCAATGTGGATATATCTTGATCTACTACTGGTGATACCATGTTCTTGGTGAATGACATTGTCTCTTGGTTATCAAGAAGACAGAAAAGAGTCTAGCTTTCTTCTACAGAAGCCAAGTACTGCAGAATGACTGAATATATTAAACAAATACAGTGGATTTCAAATCTCTTTGGCAAATTGGGAATTTCAGTATCATGCATACTATTATGCATAGACAATCAAGGAGCAATATTCATTGCTTTGAACCCAGTTCAAGAAGGAAGAACAAAACACATTTGCATTCCTCAATATTACATCAGAGAAGCAGTTGAGTTTGGAGAAGTAGAATTGTTCTACATTCCAACTGACAAGCAATTTGCCAACATCTTTACAAAGAATTTAGGAAAGGTAAAGTTTCAGGAAGGATTAAAGAACCTTCACTTGCATTGTCCCTAACATGAATAGTGAGGTAGAGTGTTGAGAATGTCTTATCTTATCTTTCTTATCATTTATGTCATCATGATTTATCATTCATTACTCATCCTTATCATGATAACTGATACTTTATTACTCATGCTGACTGATACTGACACTGCTCATATTATACTATTGGCTGATACTTTTAGTACAATAAGCATTCTTAACACTATTGGCTCAGATAAGAGCCTTTACTGCCTATTGTTCTATCTATTTAGAACTACTATACACATGTACAAACAACATGTACTGTATATAAGGAGGAGCTCCCTCACATACACTCCTTTAACAGAATATCCACCATCTGTTCTCTTGTACTGCACACTATCACACTACACTTCACTTGGCTACTACCTACACTGTGCCTACCTAGTGAGTAACTCCCACTAGAGCTTTTCCTGCACCATTTGGAGTCTTCAACTTCAAAAGGTTATGGGCCTTGCTTAGACAAACAGAGTCCATCTTTTTACTAGCACCTTTGATACCTCCTGTCATCTCAAGTGGCCAGCTGTGGTGGTTGCTGGACTTGTTGTTTTTGTATATGCTGATAACCCAACTTTATAATGGGTTAAGAGTGGCTGTTATGGTGGAGTTAATGGTGAATTGCCTTTTATTCACTTTTCAGAGCAGTTTTGCTCTTTTCCAGAGACAATCTGAGGCTCTAGTCATCATAGCACAGCTTTCTAGTGCTACTCAAAGACATGAGCTAATGCTGATGGTGAATTCTTCTTATTTAGAATCACCAACAGTAAGTGAAACACCACCTAACTCTCTAATCCAAGAAGAACCTTCTCAGGAAGCTCTATCTCCACCTCAACAGGTGAGACAAGAACTGATTGAACCCTTTGTGCCAACCTCTCCTCATGAGAGAGACCCATTTTAGAAGTGCAAGACTTCCAAGGTTGTAGGATGAACTCTAGTGGGAGTTACTCACTAGGGTAGGTGCAGCATAGACGGTAGTGAAGTATTGTGAGATGGTAGTGCTTGGTATTGAACACTAAGCAATACAAGAGAACAGATGATGGATATTCTGTTAGAGGAGTGTACATGAGGGAGCTCCTCCTTATATACAGTACATGTTGTTTGTATGTATGTATAGTAGTTCTAAATAGATAGAACAATAGTAGCCAATGGCAGTAAAGGCTCTTATCTGAGCCAATAGTGTTAAGAACACTTATCATACTAAAAGTACTAGCCAATAGCAAAACATGAGCAGTGTCAGTATCAGTTAACATGAGTAATAATATATCAGTCATCATGATAAGGATGAGTAATGAATATGAAATCATAATGACATGAATGATAAGATAGAAGAGCTGACCAATATGAGAATGTCTGATAAGATAAGATAAGATAAGACATTCTTAACACTCCTCCTCACTGTTCATGTATGGGATCATGTAGGGTGAGATTTTGTAACCCTTCTAGGAATTTCGTTTTTCCTAGATTTTTTGTAAAGATATCTGTAAACTGTCAATCAGTAGAAACATAAAATAGTTCCACTTCACTATTTTCAACAGCTTCTCTTATATAATGTTGTGGAATTCAGATGTGCTTGGTTCTTCCTTCTTGAACTGGGTTGGATGTAATAAATATTGCTCCTTGATTATCTATGCATAATGGTATGTGATGTATCTTTATTTTCAGTTCTTTGAAGAGATTTGTGATCCATTATATTTGTTTTGCACATTCTGTCATTCCATAATACTTGGCTTCTGTAGAAGAAAGCTGGACTCTTTTCTGTTTTCTTGATAATCAAGAGATGATACCATTTGCCAAGAACATAGCATATCTAGTTGTTGATTGTAAAGTATCAACATCACCAGCTCAATCTGTGTTGGAATATGCAACTAGACCAGAATTATCTTCTTGGCCATCATATTTGATGCTGAGGGTTTGTGTGCTCACAAGATAGTGAACTATTTGCATTGTCCTTTGAAGATGCTCTTTGGTGGGATTAGAAGAGAATTGTGACATCTTTATAACAGAATAGACAATGTCTGGTCTTGTTCCAAGCATGATGTATAGCAGTGATCCAATCACTGATTGATATTGGCTTTGAAGAGAAGGATTGATATCTTTATCATTCACTCTCAGAATGTATCCAGTTGATAAAGGGACAAAGGTCTCTTTGCAATTCTCTAGACCAAAGCACTTGACAACCTTTAGCACATATGATGCTTGATCTAGGATTAAAGTTCACTTCTTGTGATCTCTTGTGATTCTCATGCAAAGATATTCTTTGGCTTCTCCTAGATCACAGGATTCCCATTGTTTCATGAACTTCTTCTTGTGAGAAAGAACTTGTGATCTGTTACTGCCCAGAAAGAGTGCATTGTCAATGTAAATGATGATAATGATAATGTCCTTGCCAATGAATTTAAAATAAATTCCTGAGTCCAAAATGCAATGTTTGAACCTGAGTTCAATCAAAGATTGGTTGAGCTGCTTGTTCTATTGAAGCGCAGCTTGCTTCAAACCATAAATGGCTTTTTTCAACCAACAGACCTTTAACTCCTGACCCTTCACTATGAATCCTTCTGATTGCATCATATAGATTTCTTCATCAAGATTCACAAATAGGAAAGCAGTCTTGACATCTAACACTTCCATTTCCCAATCATTGAGGGCAGCCAGTGCAAATAGTAGGCAGACAGTTTCAAAACTTGCCACTGGTGAGAAGGTTTCTTTGTAGTCTATTCCAAAGCCTTGAGTAAAGCCTTTTGCTATGAATTTCACTTTTATGCGGTTTCCTGGATGAATCACAAACACCCATCTTCCTTTCATGGGTTTGCATTCTTTTGGTAAGTCAACCAGTTCCCAAACTTGCCTTTCTTTTAATGAAGAAATTTCATTCTTTATTGCATCATTCCATTCTTTTTGTTCATCTCAAGGTAATTTTACTTCATCTTGATATTGTTTAGGAATGACTCATTCTGATGATTGAATGGCATGAGAAAGATGAGATCTAAACCATACATTACTGTATAGGTTTTCCATATCATCATCTTCTGCTAGAACATTTTGGAGTTCTGTTCTAGGAGTTTGCTGCTCCTGATCTTCTTGAATTGGATCAAGACCTTGTCTGATATCAGATTCTATTTCAACTGGATGTCTTTCCCTATATGCATTGTCTGAGATGAATCTTGGTATAGGAACTCTCTGTGCTCTTCATTCCCATCTCTGTTCTACAGGTTCTTGGACATTTGTTCTTTCCTCCCTCATTGGTTGATAATGACAAGATCTAGCTCTAAACTCAGCAAGAGATTCATTATCTTGTTGTCTAGGAGCATATCAGTTTCTTCTTATGGAATCTGGAGTTCTCTACATCGGTGATGGAGGTGTGGGTGAAGTAGGAGGAGAATCTAATACAAGATATCTTTTGTGTTGATGTCAATCATGCATTGATGATATAAGACCCGATTCAGGCTCTCAGTGTTTAATTCCCAGTTTTGTGAGAGTTAATTAGTGTTCTGAGGGAGATTGTTCTGGAGAAGAGAACTCTTGTTCTAAATCTTCTCCAAAGTTCTCTTGTTTGGGTGATTCTCTTCTAGAAGAATGAGAAGTTCTTCTAGAAGATGGATCATTTGGTTGATCTGGATTGTTATTGTCATCTCCATTATCAAACCAATTAAACCTTTGATAATTATAAGGATCTGGAGGTAGAGGAGGTGGATCTCCTCCTGGTTTATAAGAGACTTGGAAATATTTGTATCAATCTGATGATGTCACTCTAGGTGGTTCTGATTCTTGATCAGATGGTTGATTGTCCATCATAGGGATAGGTCCATCATCTTGACCTTTGGAACATTGTGGAAATCTTTCTTCATCAAAAGTGGTGTGAGTTAATACAACAACTTGTTGCTTGGTTTTTGACCAAAAATGCCATCCTTTTGTGTTGGTCTTGTATCCTATAAATATCATTTCCTCAGATTTGGGTGACAATTTGTCAGGCTGTTGTTCCAGAGGAATGAAGACATAGGCTTTACAATCAAAGACATGGAAATACAAAACATCTGGTTTCTTTTCATCTCCTTTGAATAATTCAATAGGAGTTTTCAAATTATGATGATGTATGGGTTGTCTATTATAGATGTGGACAGCTGTTTCCACAGCATCTTGCCAAAAGGATTTAGGCAAGCAGGTATGATGGTGCATGGCCTCTGCTTTTTCCAATATGATTTGATTGAATCTCTCAGCTCTTCCATTTTGTTGAGATGTATGAGAAACAGAAGTCTGATGAGTTATTCCTCTGGAAGTGAGGAACAATTGAAACTCTTGACTTGTGAATTCCCCCCCTTGGTCCAAATGGACAGAGATTAATTTATACCCCATGAAGGTTTTGGACCATGCAACCATATTAGAAAAATGCTGAAAAGTATCTGACTTGGCCCACAAGAAGGATACCAAGGCATACCTAGTACAATCATCAATAAATGTGAGAATGTATTTCGCATGTGATCTCGGTTCAATTGGCATTAGGCCAACTAAATCAGTGTGAACCAGTTCAAGTGGGCAAGAAGCCCACTTTGAAAAACCAAGAAAGGATCTATCTAGCCTCTTTCTAACAGAACATCCCTTGTATAGGGATGTGTTGGAAGAAGGAAGTAATTTTGGAATGCCAGTAAGATTTGAATGTGCATGGCACAAAGCATTCTGAGAAGTGTGACCTAGACATTGATGTCATAATCACTAAGATTGAATATCCAAAAGAGAGGTTACAGAGCCTATCACTGGAGTAATCTGAGATGACTGAAACCAGTGAAGGTTGTTAGTGGGTGATGAGGCAGTTGCCTAAATCACTTCATATCCTCTCTTGTTCCAAATACTGGATCCTGTGTTTGTAATCTCACAGTGAAAGCTGTGGTTTGTTAATGCTGGTATAGAAAGTAAGTGGCTAGTGGAATGAGGTGTGAACCAAACATCTTTCAATGTCACTATAGAGGGTGAAATAACACTGTCTGTTTATGTGATGAGTATGGTTCCCAGTCCATACATCAGAAATGAATCTCCTGTTACAACCTTAGCATTGTGAGTTTGTTCTCCCAAATGAACAAAATCATTCAAAAATGGGGATATATGATCTGTACACCCACTGTCAATCATCCAATGAGATTTTTGTCAATTTGCCTTTTCTTTGCTTTCTGGGGAAGAGTCTCCTAAGTAGTAGCAGAGGTACTCATTAGATTCCTCATCATAGTACATCTCTTGATCTGGATCTATATAGTCTAGTCTCTGATAAAGAGGTAATTGAGGTTCTCTTTCTCTCAAAGGAATTACTCCTTCATGAGTTCCTCTCCTATCTGACTGATTAGAAAGTGTATGATCCTCAGAAGGGATTCGTAAGCTACCCAATCTTTCAGAGTAGGGTGCATTTAAATATGCAGAAGCAGAAGCATGAAATGCTTCTGTAGAAGTATAAGGAATAGGAGAAGGTTTAAATATACTATTATGATTTGAAAATGATTTCTTTGAGAAATAAGTCCTCTGAGAGAAAGAACCACCTTTTTATCTTTCTTTCTCTACTCGGTTTTTCTTGAAACTATTGGTTTTGGAGTTGGATCTTGATCAATTACAATTAGTATCCAAGAAGGTCCTGCTCTCTCTTTCATCTCAGAGTTAGAAAGAAGAGCATTACAGAAAGGAAGGCCTGATTTCACTTATACCTTGATCATCCTCATTTCCAGCTTCCCAAGTATTGAAGTTCTCTCCTTGAACCTTGAAGTCTCCAGCAGCCATAGGCTATTCTGGGATGTTTTTGGTCTAATCCATCTCTTGCACTTTGTTTAATTCATCAGTAACTTCATCATCAGCTACAACCTATGGATGAAACCTTGTTCTCCTTTGACTACATGGGCAGTGCCCTACAGTACTTTACCCTTTCCTTTGTTCTGCTTCCTGAACTTGAACCTGACTCGACTTGTTTTCTTCTTAGCTTGGAAGGAATTGGGTCTCCTCTGGAACTTCACACATTCTTTTGGTCCATTTGTTCCAGAGGGTTGGTTCTGATGAGAACTAGTAGCTTTAAAAGGACACCATTTGTTAAAGGAAGAGGGTCTCTTTTGGATAACATTGGTTTGGTTCACAGAACTTACCTGGTTAGGATTCTGCAATGTTGAGGCTATGTTTGTCTCCACATTTGAAATGTGGGCTTTGAGCTTGTGTCCTGATGACATCATCAAGACTTCTGCTAAGATCTTGGTTGTAATGGTATCAACCATGAAGTTAGTCTGATCAGTGGTCAAAGCCACCATCAAGCAGAATGTATACATTTCTGCTGGCAGATGCTCAAGTATAAACATAGCCTTGAATGATTCAGGAAGGTCCAGACCAGCATTTAAGATCTGGTCAAACAAGGAAGTAAGGCAGTTTATATTCTCACTTGCTGTTCTTGGGTTTATGTGAACCTGGTTGGCTTGATGGAACAGATGGAACAGTCCAGCCAAGCCTACAGATGAGAATAAAGCTCTCATCTTCTCCCACAATACTTTTGCAGTGGAAGATTTAATAGCCTGATCTGTGTAGTCATACATTACATGATGGATAAATGCATTACTAAGGGTATTGGCAATAATGCCACAAACCCTTTTGTCAATGGCTTCCCATTTCAGTTGATCACCAGTAATGGTACTGACTCAGGTAATGATACCATCAATCCAACTCTAAACAGATATAGATTGGAGAACAGATTGAAGATGCATGCTCCATATGAGATAATTTGATGGACTTTTGAGAACTAGAACACTAGCAATGATGGTGATGTCAAGTTTAAAATCGTTGTTAATAGCTAAGGCAGCCATTTATAGAAAATGGATGAGATCTGCAAATCTAGAATCAGCAAACAGGGTTTCAAAGATAAAATCATATAGATTATATGAAAAAGTTTGGGACATATTATGATTCTTTTCTATCTTCATTGGTGTCAAGAACCCTGTTTTGTCATCAGATTCTGGAAGTGGTATCTGATGCAGTAAGAGAGAACCCTGATCTCTTTTTCTCTTCCAATACTGGAAGGCATGTTGTTCCTTTTTATTGAAACCTTTTGGTTTCAATGACTCCCAATGTTCTGTTCATCTCCTCTTGGCTTTGTCACTGGACTCAGAAGAAGTGGGAGAAGAAAGATACATAAAATGATCCAAAGCATGTTTCTCTAAAATGGTAAAGTTTAATTGCTTGAAGAAATGTTGGTTATGTATCATAATGATTCTTTTGTCTTTAACAAAAGTAAGTTTTTTGTCTCCACATGTTTCAAATGGGATAGTAGGAGTTTCATTCCAACTATTTAATCCTGCAAACAAAACAAAAGGTTCTTCGTAATTCTTTGAATAAAAATGTTTGTGTGAAGAGTCCAGTGGCCAATTGGAATGAATAGGAACACTATCGTATATTCTAAGTATGTCTGCAAGCTCAGTGTTTGTATTTGCCTTCCTCAGCAGCTCTTCTCTTTCCAAGGTGATTAGTTCTAGAAAGGTATTCAGCTTGTCCTTGGTTATTGCAGGAGGCAGTGAGGGCTGAATAGACATCATCTTCTGTGGTAGTGTCTACAGAGTCCATGATCAGCTTTTTGACCTTTTGAGACTTCTTCCACATCTCAGGATAGGTCTCCTTTAGACTAGCCCAGTGGTCTCTATCAAAGAGTTCATTCTATATCTGAATGTCCATCCCTACTCTCCACCCATAGATGTGAGTGGGTTCTCCATGATTCCAATCTCTGTCAGCTTCGTTGATTCAGAGATCTTTGTCAAAGATGACATTGGGCTTCTTCAACCTCATAAAATAAATATTAGCCCAAGAGGGTGGAAAAATGTCCCTACAAAAGAGCTCCCAGCCTTGATCCTTCACAATAAATGATTGAATGTCTTCATAAGATGTGGAGGGGAATGCCCATCCAGCACCCTCATAGGCCTGGCCTATGGTCTTGTTCTAGTAGCTTAGAGCACATACTGGATGGCTTGCACCAGACTCACAAGTCTGGATGTAGAAAGAGAAGACCATCCAAGACGACCACAGAATCATCTCCCTTGTGATCACCAGTTGATGATTTGGGTAGATTAGATGTAACTCCCAATTCATCACCAGTTGTTGTGCTGACACCTCTACATCTATCTTCTCTGGTCTCTGGAGATGGATTGGAGTCAGGAGAGGCAGCTTGTAGTAGTGGGCAAAGTACAACTGCTTGTCTTCTTGAAAGGCTAGGATGTGGGGTGGGATCCTCTCTATCAAAAGCCTGGCTTATAGCAGGCAATCCATATCCCATGCTTGCAACTCTGTGAGCATTTTGCCACTTGGGATTTGTACAGTGAACACCCCTTCACATGCCTCTAAACATGCTCCACCAAGCATTACTAGATAGCGGAGTTGGTATTGCTCCACCAGTCAGATCAAAGCTGGATGATGAATCTTTGAGACTGGGAGATCCAGGAAGAACTGGGCTTGGTGCAGGTATGGGAGGTGCTGTTGGTTCAGGAGTAGCATGGGTGGAGTAGGAGGTTGCATCAGGATACTCTTAAGAGAGCTGGATTAGAGATCTGGGGACAAAGGGACTATTGGTGGGTACAGAAGGTCAGGAAGTGGCAGTGACGAAGGGATCTTGTTCTCCTTGTCTGACTTGCCTAGCTCGCTCTCACTGAGCTGCAACAATGAGCCAGGTAAAAAGCCTGGGATTGAGGGCTCTTCTCTTTCTGTCAAAGTCCTTGTCATTTTCTTTGACACTGGAAGCTGCATTCTTGACAGCTCTAAAAACAGGGGCCAGGATGCCAGGACGATGCCAGACAGGCAAGGAGATAAGCCCTGGTTCATGTTGGGGTTCAGTCTGTACAGGAAGTTCTACTCTTCCATAGTCTCTGTTGGAAAGAGAGTTGAGGTGGCATTCTGCATATCAAGGAGGTTGATTGAGGCTCAAACAAGCGGGTTAAGGGCAGGTTGGACTGGCTGTCTGATAGAATGAGATGCATGGTCTGATCTAATAACTCTATAGTAATCAAAGGGGACCAATTGATGATCAAGATCATTTGATCCACATCAGACAACATCAACCTCACTGTGATGGTGGATTTCTCCTACTTCAATTGCACCAAGGCAAGTAGGACAGGGTATCTCGAATGGTACTCCTGGTGGTACAATGTTAGTCTGACGAATTGGTCTTGGTATGTGTTTGTACTGGGGTAGTCTATCAGTGTATGCTGATGTGGTAGAGTCTCTCTCAGGTGGAGAGGTAGGGTCCAAGGGTTCTTGTCTGACCAGTAGTGGTGGAGATAGAGGGTCTTGAAGAGATTCTCTTTGGGGTAGAGATGGCAAAGATGTCGCTTCACTCACAAGTTGATGTTCTATACGAGAAGAAGCAACTGTTAGCATTAGTTCATGTTCATGAGTAGCAGTTTGAAGGTGAGATATCATGATCAGTACCTCAGATTGTCTCCAAAACAGAGCGAAACCACTTTGGAAAGTGAACATGAGACAGTTTGCCATTAACTCCACCATAACAGCTGCTATTAACCCATTATAGATTTGGGTGATAAGCATATATAAAAATAACAAATCCAGCAACCACCACTGCTGGCCATGTGAGACAGCAGGAGACATCAGAAAGTGCTAGCAATAGATGGACTCCGCTTGTCTAAGCAGGGCTCATAACCTTTAGAAGTGTAAGACTTCCAAGGTTGCAGGATGAACTCTAGTGGGAGTTACTCACTAGGATAGGCACAGCATAGGTGATAGCCAAGTGTTGTAAGATGGTAGTGCTTGGTGTTGAATACTGAGCAATACAAGAGAACAGATGATGGATATTCTGTTAGAGGAGTGTACATGAGGGAGCTCCTCCTTATATGCAATACATGTTGTTTGTACTTGTGTATAGTAGTTCTAAATAGATAGAACAATAGTGACCAATGGCAGTAAAGGCTCTTATCTGAGCTAATAGTGTTAAGAACACTTATCATACTAAAAGTACTAGCCAATAGCAAAACATGAGCAGTGTTAGTATCTGTCAGCATGAGTAATAATGTATCAGTCATCATGATAAGGATGAGTAATGAATATGAAATCATGATGATGTGAATGATAAGATAGAAGAGCTGACCAATATGAGAATGTCTGATAAGATAAGATAAGATAAGATAAGACATTCTCAACACCCATCACCAGTTCCATCTGATAGACCCCCTCAGTACAAAACCTGTGCCAGACCTGTGAGAGATACTCACATCACTCTTCCAGAAGTACCATTTGAGATACTCTGCCTTGCTACTTTAAAGCAATTGAATAAGGAGAAATCCACTGCCATGATGAGACTGATGTTGTCAGATGTGGATCAAATGATCTCATTGATCACCAATTAGCTCCATTCAATTTCTACAGAGTCATTCATAGTGATTCCAGACCATCCTCTAGGCAACCCATTACTTCTCCTAACAAACCTATTGTCCATGCTCTCATCCAACCTCCTCGATATGCAGAATGACACCTTGATCACCTCATCTTCCAAGACAACCCTAGACAGGGAAGTCAAGATCCCAAGCCAAGGCCTGTTATTAAACCAGGCCTTGCCTCATCTCCAGCCTGGCAGTGATCTATGCCAATACCAATTCCTGGGGCTGTCCAGGATGCAACTCTCAGTTCTGAAGAAGAGGATTCAGTTGAAGCTGAGAGACAAGCTCTCAACCATTGCCTCTTCATATGGCTTATCATTGCTACTCAACAAGAGCAAGATAGAAGACTACAAGAAGGAGAATCAAATCCCTTCCCAGTTGGAGGAGTTGCCAGACCTTCAGTACCTGACCACTCTGGAGCTGACATGACAGCTCCTGCTCCATCCTTCATGCCCAGATCCCTGATCTATATTGCCTGACCTCCTGATAGTGGAGAGACCACTGTCACCACCAGTCCTGCTGATAAATCAGCACATTCTTCCATATCTGAACTGGTTCCAGTACTTCCTGGACCTCCCAGTCTTGGCAATACATCATCCAGCTCTGATCTGACTGGCAGAGCATTTCCAGCTCCTACACCTAGCTGCTTTATGTGGAGTGCCTTTAGAAGCAACAGAAGGAGTTTACACCATTACTATTCTAAGTGGGGAGATGCTGACAGAGCTGTGTCCATGGGATATGGACTACCTGTTGCAAGCATACTATATGATGGAAATAGTCCCACTATTCATCCTAGTCTTTCAAGAAGATGAGGAGTTGTTCTTCACCCACTACCACAACCTCCCACTCCTAGCTCCACTCCAACTTCAGGGACCAGAGAGGAGGAATGCCAAAGCATCACCACAGAGGCTGGTGAACTGGGAAATTCACCCAGTCTACCTGAACCACCAGCTTTAACTCCTGAGGAACCTCATTCCAAGGTCTCCTTGAATGGTCTACCCTTTTAAGATCCAGATTTGTGAGTCTGAAGCTAGCTGTCCCATATGTGCTCTCAGCTACTGGGACAAGACCATAGACCAAGCCTATAAGGGTGTCAGATGGGCATTCTCCAGCACATCTTATGATAATGGTAGATCATTTGTGGTAAAGGATCAAGGTTGGGAACTTTTCAGGAGAGATCTCTTTCTGCCCAATTGGGCTAATATTTATTTCATATGATCAAAGAAACCTAACATTGTATTCAATGAGGATCTGTGGCTGGACAAAGCTGATGGAGGATGGTATATAAGAGAACTCACTGTAGAGTATGGATGGAGAGTAGGAATGGATGTAAGGACATGGAATTGGCTCTTCAATAAAGAGCACTGGGATGGACTGAAGCAGTCCTGCCCTGAGATATGGAGGAAATTGAGTAAGATCAGGAAGCTGATCATGGACTCTGTAGGAACTACCACAGAGGATGACGTCTACTCAGCCCTCACCCAAACTGCAGGTAACTGAGAATGAGCTGAGTACCTTTCCAGACCTAATTGTCTCAGAAAGAGAAGAGCTGCTGAAGAAGGCAAGGCACAACACCAAACTTGCAGATATACTTAGAATATACAATATTTTTCCTGTTCCCTCTTCTTGGCCATTGGACTCTTCCCATGAACATTTTTACTCTAAAGATTATGAAGAATCCTTCCATAGTTTTGCAGGATTAAATTCTTGGAATGAAAGTGTAACTATTCCTTTCGAAACATGTGGATACAAACAACTTTCATTTGTGAAAGACAAGAGGGTTATTACAATTTGAAACATTCATTTCTTTGAGCAGTTGAACTTTACTGTATTAGAAAAACATGCTTCAGACCCTTTTACATATACTCCTTCCCATCCTTCTAAAAAGTCCAATACTAAGGAGAAATGGAGATTACTCTGGGAATCATTGAAACTGAAATGTTTTAACAAAAAGGAACACCATTCCTTCCTTTATTGGAAGAAGAAAAGAGATATGGGTTCTCTCTTACCACATCAGATATCTCTTCCTAGATCTGATGAAGAGATTGGATTCTTGACTTTCTCAGAGATAGAAGAAAAACACAATACGTCCCTAACATCTTCTTTCAATCTTTATGATTCTATTATAGATGATCTTTTTGCTGAATATGGTTTGGCAGATATCATCCATTTTTTATAATGGCCACTGCTCTTGCTGTTTCTACTGATTTCAAACTTGACAACACCATTCTTACTTGTATACCAGTTCTCAAAGGTCCATCAAATTACCCTATATGGAGTGTGCATATTCAATCTGTTCTCCAATCCCTTTTTGTTTGGAGTTGGATAGATGGAACCATTACTTGGATCAGTACTATTGCTGGCAACCAAGGAAAATAGGAAGTCATTGATAAAAGAGTTTGTGGCATTATTGCCAACTCTATCAGTGACTTGTTCCTACACCATGTCAACTATGACTATGCTGATGCTGCTGTTAAAGCCTTGACAGCAAAAGCTTTGTGGGAAAGGCTTCAGACCTTATTTGAATTGAGAGGTTTGGTGGGACAGTTTCATTTGTTCTACCAAGCTAACTGGGTTCACATTAACCTGAAAACAGCAAATGAGGACATTAATTGCCTCACTTCCCTTTTTGACCAGATCCTACATGCTGGTCTGGATCTTCCTAATCATTTAAAGATATGTTTATCCTTAAGTGCCTGCCTGTAGAAATGTATAATTTCTGTTCAACTGTGGCTTTGACAACAGATCAGGCTGCATTTATGGTTGATAACATAACAACCAAAATCTTGGCAGAGGTCGTGATGCTTTCATCGAGACATAAGCTCAAATCCTGCATTTCAAATGTGGAGACAAATGTAGCTTCTATGTTGCAGAACCCAAACCAGGTAAGTTCTGCAAACTGAACTAATGTCATTCAGAAGAGACCTCCTTCTGCTAACAAATGGCATCCCTTTAAGGCTTCTTATTCTAATCAGAACTGACCCTTTGGTAACATGGGATCTAATGGTTGTGGAAAGTTCCAGAGGAGACCCACTTCTTTCTAGGCAAAGAAAGAAGCAAGCTGTGCCAGGTTCAAGATGAGGAAGTCCAAAGGAAAGGGAAATGTACTGGCAGCAAATGTGATGGAAGGAGAGTAAGGTTTTGTTCATCAAGTAATTGGTGATAATGAAAACACTGACAAACTTCATGAAGCACACGAGATGGACTGGATGGAGAATATCCCAGAATAGCCTTGTGCAGCTGAGGCCACAGGAATCTTCAAGGAACAAGGACAGGATTTCAATTCCTGGGAACCTGGTAATGAAGACAATGTAGGTATGGATGGTGTTAAACCTTCCTTTCTTCACTGCTCCTCTTTCTAACTCCAAGATGAAAGAGAGAGTAGGACCTTCTTGGATACCAATCATTATTGATTGAGAAATCCTACTGGAGCAAAATGTTCTGAGACCAACTGAGAAGAGAAGGAAAGAAAAGAAGAAAAAGATAGTTCTTTCCCTTGGAGGATTCATTTCTCAAAGAGACTATTTTTCAAACTACAATAATGTTTTTCATGCTCCATCTTTACCTTATACTTCTTCAGAAGCATTTAATGCTTCAGCACATGCATATTCTATTTATAGTGCACCTACACATAGTAATATGCATAGTTGTTTGAATCCATTACAACAACCAGGCATTTCACTTGAGGTAGAGAGATCTAGTCATGAAGGAATCATTCCTTCAAGACAACCTGTCTTAGAAAGACAGAGACTAGACTATATAGATGAAGCTAGAAATGCCTTCTACAATGAAGAGAGCAATGAATTCCTTTGCTATTACCTGGGTGATGATTCACCAGAGACCAACAAAAGAACAGCTTGGCAAAAAGAGCATTGGATGATAGACAGTGGATGCACAGATCATATATCACACTTTATTGACAACTCTGTCAATATAGGAGAACAAGTTCCCAACATTAAAGTTGCAACAGGAGAATCATTTCTAATGTATGGACCAGGAACCATACTCATAAAGCAATCTGATGATGTAATCAAACCATCAATTGTAACATTAAAAGATATTTGGTTTGTACCTCATTCCACTAACCATTTATTATCAGTCCTAGTGTTAACAAACCATAGCTTTCACTGTGAGATTTCCAATATAGGGTCCAGTATTTGGGACAAGAGAGGATGTGAGGTGATCTGGGCAACTGCCTCATCACCCACTAACAACCTACACTGGTTTCAGTCTTCTCAGATTACTCCAGTGATAGGTGCTGTAACTTCTCTTGTGGACATACAATCTCAAAGATTGTGGCATGAATGTTTGGGTCATACTTCTCGTAATGCTTTATGTCATGCATACACAAACCTTACTGGCATTCCAAAACTAATTCCTTCTCCCAATACATCTCCTTGTAAGGGATGTTCTCTTGGGAAGATGCTAGATAGATCCTTTAAAGGTTCTGCGAAATGGGCATCTCACCTTCTTGAACTGGTTCATACTGATTTAGTTGGTCCAATGCCAACTGAGCCAAGATCATGTGCAAAATACATTCTCATGTTTATTGATGACCATACCGGTTATGCCTTGTTGTCCTTCTTATGGGCCAAGTTAGACACTTTTCAGCACTTTTCTAATATGGTTTCGTGGTCCAAAACTTTCACAGACCACAAATTAGTCTCTGTCCATTCAGACCAAGGAGGGGAATTCACAAGTTGAGAGTTTCAATCGTTCCTCACTTCCAGAGGAATTACTCATCAGACTTCTGTTCCTCATACACCTCAGTAAAATGGAAGAGCTGAGAGGTTCAATTGTATCATATTTGAAAATGCAGAAGCAATGTGCCATCACACATGTTTGCTGAAATCATTTTGGCAAGATGCTATGGAAACTGTAGTCCACATCTATAATAGGCAATCTATGCATTGTCATAATTGAAAAACCCCCATTGAGTTATTCAAAGGAGATGAAAAGAAACCAGATTTTTCATACTTCCATGTCTTCAGCTGTAAAGCCTACATGTTTATTCCTTCCAAACAACAGCCTGACAAATTGTCACTCAAGTCCAAGGAAATGACATTTATAGGATATGAGACCAATACCAAAGGATGGTGTTTTTGGTCAAAGACTAAACAACAAGTTGTTGTACCAACTCATGCCACTTTCAATGAAGAATGATTCCCACAATGTTCCAATAGTCATGATGATGGACCTATACTTATTCCAATGATAGATGACTATCAATCTGATCAAAAATCAGAAAAATCCTTAACTCTGTCTAGAGTGAGATCACCAGATTGTTATGAATACTATCAGGTTCCAGCTGGACTGAATGAATTACCTCCACCTCCACCTTCTAACCCTGACTTTGATCTGGGATATCATTGATGGAATAATGGAGATGAAGATGATGACAATAATGATCCAGAACAACCAAACCATCCACCTTCTGAAAGAAGTTCTCATCCATCTAGAAAAGAATCTCCCAAACAGGAGAACTTCAGAGAAGATCTAGAACGAGAGTTCTCCTCTCCAGAACAACCTTCTTAGGAATATTGTTTAACACCTACCAAACCCAGAATTAAATGCCAAGGACCTGAATTGGGTCATAGATCATCAATCAATGATAGACATCAATATAAATGATACCTTGTTTCAGATTCACCTCCCACTCCACCCACACCACCTTCACCAGTGTGGAGAATACCAGAAGCATCCAGACGAAACTGGTATGCTCCTAGACAAAGAGATAATGAATCTCTGGTGGAGTTTCAAGCTAGACCTTGTCACTACCAACCCATGAGAGAGGAGAGAACAACTGTAAGAGAACTACTGGAGCAAAGACAGGAATGAAGATTACAAAGAGTTCCTAGACTGCAATTTCTCCCTAATAACGCTTATGAGGATAGACCTCCAGTAGAAATAGAATCTGAAATTAGACAAGGTCTTGATCCAATTCAAGAAGATCAGGAGGAACCAACTCCTAGACAAGAACCTCAAGACATTCCTGAAGAAGATGACAATATGGAAAACCTATATAGTAATGTTTGGTTTAGATCTCATCTTTCACATGCCATTCAGTCATCAGATCATGTTGTTCCAAAACAGTTCAGGGACATTATAAAACTCCTGAAAGATGAACAAAAAGAATGGAACAATGCAATGAAAAATGAAATTTCCTCTTTAAAAGAGAAACAGGTTTGGGAACTAGTTAACTTACTGAAAGGACAAAAACCTGTTAAAAGCAGATGGGTTTTTGCTATACATCCTGGAAACCATATAAAAGTGAGATTTGTAGCAAAAGGATTTACTCAAATATTCAGAATAGACTACAAAGAAACCTTCTCACCAGTAGCACAGTTTGAAACCATTTAACTACTATTCACTCTAGCCACTCTCAATAACTGGGAGATGGAAGCACTTGATGTCAAGACAGCTTTTCTTTTTGGAGAACTAGATGAAGAAATTTACATAATGCAATCAGAAGGATTTATGGTGAGGGGTCAGGAGTTAAAGGTCTGTCAGCTGAAGAAAGCCATATATGGGTTAAAGCAAGCTGCACCTCAATAGAACAAGCAGCTAAACAAATCTCTTGCCAATCTTGGGTTCAAACAATGTTTTTCAGACTCAGGAATTCACTTCAAATTCATTGACAAGGGTATAATTATTATCATCATTTACATTGACAATGCACTTTTTATGGGCAGTAACCACTTACAGGTACTCTCTCACAAAAAGAAGTTCATAAATATATGGGAATCCTGTGATCTCAGAGAAGCCAAAGAGTATCTTGATATGAGAATTACGAGAGACTATAAGAAACAGATCTTAATCCTGGACCAAGAGGCATATACTTCTAAAGTCATGAAACTATTTGGTTTAGAGAACTGCAAGGAAACAAACATTCTTTTACCTACTGGATACAATCCAAGAGCAAATGATAAAGATATCAACACTTCTCTAAGAAGCCATTATTAATCTGTTATTGGCTCCCTTCTTTATATCATGTTGGGAACCAGACCAAAGTGGCATCGGGGTAGGACGGTTCGGAAAGGGTATCTTCGGAAACGTCGAAGTATTCCCCGCTGTAGAAGGAATTGAGAGCTTTGAGAGCCCG
>JBBPTF010000083.1:0-33251 GCA_038094015.1 Phylloporus cf. gajari | reverse complement strand
GGAATGATGGTGGTGGGAGGGGGGGAAGGGAGGAATGATGGTGGTGGGAGGGGGGGAAGAGAGGAATGATGGTGGAGGGAGGGGAGAAGGGAGGAATTGGTGGTGGGAGGGGGAGAAGGGAGGAATGATGGTAGAAGAAGAGAAGGGAGGGGAGAATGATAGTGGGGGGAGGAGGAGAGGGGGGGAAGGGAGTCAGGAAGGTCAAGACCAGCATCTTTCATCTGGTTGAAAAGCAAAGTGACACAATTAATGTCTTTGCTTGCTGTTCTCAGATTAATCATAATCTGGTTGGCTTGGTGGAACAAATGAAATTGTCCAGCCAATCCTCTTGATGCAAAAAGAGATTGCATCTTCTCCCAGATTACTTTCACAACTGAGGTTTTAACAGCAACAACATAATCATATATCACATGATGAATAAATGTATCACTGATAGTATTGGCAATAATCCCATACACTTGTTTGTCAATAACTTCCCACTTTTCTCTGTCACCTTGTAAGGTGCCAATAAAAGTGGTTGTCCCAGAGCTCCAGGACCAGACAGAAAGAGATTGGAGAACAGATTGAAAGCATATGCTCCATATGGGATAATTGGTGGGACCTTTGAGAATAGGTATGTGTGTGATGATGGTGTTGTCAAGTTTGAAATCAGAAGGAACAGTGATAGCAGCCATTTAGAGGAAATGGATGATATCTATGAGACCATGTTCAGCAAACAGTTCCTAATATAAGTGATTTAAAAGATTAAATTTAGATGGTACTTCTCATGTTTCATCTTCTTCCTCAGACAAATCTGGTAGCAGAAAATCCTGTGGGCATAGAACCCAGGTAGATCTCCTTCTTCTGGTTTGCAACTAAAGAAGGGTTTGTCATTACTTTTTATTGAAATCAGCTGGTTTCAATTCATCTCAGTACTTTCTCCTATCCTCTTTAGTAAATGGCCATAGTGAAGGATTTGCAGAAGGAGTATATATAAAAGGATCAAAAGAATGTCTTTCAAAAACCCTATAATGTAGGCATTTGAAGTAATGTGGATTTTTAATTGTAATAATTCTTCTGTCTCTTTTGAACTTCAAGAGTTTGTTTGAAGTTGTTTCAAAAGGAATATCTATGGTGAAAAGATTGTTCCAACAATTAAGTTGTACAAAGTATGTATGTTATGTATGTCATCATAATCTTCTACATATGTTAATTATCATGATAATAGTCCAATGGCCAAAGAGGGTGGAAAGAAGTACTACTGTAGATATTAAGTACATCAGCAAGTTCTTCATTTTTCTTTGCCTTGCTCAGCAGCATGTCTCTTTCTAAGTCAGTTAGCTTGGCAAAGATACTCAGTATGTCTTCTATTTTTTGTTTGGGCTGTGAAGATGAAGTAGATGTTATCTTCTGAACTCACACCTGCATACTCAAGTATTAGCTTCTTGATTGTTTGAGATTTGTGGAAGATCTCAGGTGTTTACTCTTTGAGCTTTTCCTAGTAGTGGTGATCAAAGCACTCATTCCATTTTTGAACTCTCATGCTTACTCTTCTCCCATATTCCTCTGATAGTTCTCCTTGATACCATCCATCATCTGTGGTCTCTAACCAAGCCTTGTCCTTAGACATGTAGTTAGGGTTTTTCAACTTGATAAATAGAAGATTTGAATAGAATGGAGGAAAAATGTCTGAGAAAAATTTCCTAGCCTTGATCTTGCACCACAAAATCAGCTGTATCTTCATAAGATGCAGTGGGGAAGGCTCAACCCACACCCTCATAGGCTCTGTCTATGGACTCTGTCTAGTATGTGAGTGCACAGACAGAGTGTCTTGCCCCAAACTCACAGGTTTATATCTGGAAAGAGTAGACTGTCTGGGAATAATATTATATCTTCTCCTGGGAGATCTGATGGAGCAGCTGGAGATATGATGGTGCCAGCTAGATCTTAACAAGATGAAGACATTCTATCTCAACTTCTCTCTTCTCCATTGGTTATTGATGAAGAGGAAGGAGGCAAGGGAGATGGTGGAAGTGTGCAAAGAGGAGCTCCTTGTCTTCTTGACAGGTTAGGATGTAATCCAAGGTCCTCTGCTCCTTGACACTGACTCAAAGGAAGGTGTCCATGTCCCATAGACAAACCTGCAGCAGCCCTCTATTGGGGAGCTGTTCAAGGAACTCTCCTCCAACATTTGTGAACAGCATTCTGCTGAGCTCTGCCAGTGCTTGCAGGGACTCATAGCTGACTCATTATGCCTGTATTAGAGCTTTCAAAGTATTCAAGGTTTGGGGCTCCAAGAGCCACTGGGTGAATAATCCCTCCATTGTCCTATGATGCTCCTCCTGAAGCAGGAGGGTCTCTAGTCTTATCATTGTTGTTGGTGATTGTGGGTACTGAAGGGTTAGTGATGACAAAGGAGTTGACTGCAGAGGCTCACTCCTATTTGAGTTGCTGCTGGAGAGTGCAACAGGCTATAAGAGTAAGGATAGTCCTAAGGCTCCCATTGACTACAGTTTCTCAAGTGGCAAGGGCTTCCTCTTCTGTGGATCCCAAGAATGGGAGGTTGTCATCCTCTGGAGTCCAAGGAACAGATCTTGAGACAGAGTGTAGCTCATATGGAGAGGAAGCATTGAGGAGCTGGTCTGCATAGTATTAGAAATATTGAGAGGGTCCAGTGAGGGCTTGGACAATGGGAGTATTTGATAGAGAGATGGGAGTGCAAATGGAGGATTGTCCTCAAATTCTGATAACTCTGAAGAATTCAAAAGGTATGAACTGGTGGTCAAGTAAGTCATTATTAGATCCTTGTCTGATGACATCAGTCTCACTATGTCAGTGGATTTCTCCTTGTTCTATTGCATCTTGGAAAATAGGACAAGAGACTTCAAAAGGAACTCTTGGTGGTACTAGGTGAGTTTCTGTGATTGGTCTAGTATGATGTTCATGCTGTGGGAGTCTATCAGACTGATCTGGTGTAGGGTTCTCCTCTCTTGGAGGGGGTTCCACAGGATTCTCCAAAGGTTCTTCTTCAGGTTGTAACAATTCAACACAAGGTTCTCAAGGTGGTGTGCCTCTGGTATGTGATGTGGAGATGCTGTTATTTACTAAGGGTGGAATCAATCTGCTTGAAGCTACTGTTAGCATTAGCCCATGCATATGGGTTTGACTCTTAATATGAGCTATTACAATTAAAGTCTTGGATCATTTCCAGAAAACAGCAAATCCTTGTTCAAACATGAACAAGAGGCAATGAGCCATTAGCTCCATCATGACAGCCATTTCAAGATCATGATATAAATTTGTAAACAGAGTGTAGAGAAACAAAAGGTCCAACAACCTACACAAATCTCCTACACATGAGACAAAGAGAGGTATCATGAAGAGCTAGCAAAAGATGGACTCTCTTGTCTAGACAACAGAGCTCATACCCTTTCAGAGTGGAAAACTCTAAATAGTAGAGGAATGAGCTAAGTGGGAATACTCACTTAGATAGAAGACTTGAGATGGTAACCAAGTGGTAAGATAGAGTGATAGTAAAGGGACTGGTGTGAGTATAAAGAACAGAGATGGAGATTCTGTTAGAAGAGCAACTAGTAGGAGCTCCTCCTTATATATAGTACAGGTTGTTTATATCTGTATGGTAGTTTTAAATACATAGAACAATACTAGCCAATGGCAGTAAACTCTCTTATTGTACTATTAGTAATGACCATTAGCCAAACATGAGCAGTGTAATACAGTGGCCCTAAACATAATGATCTGCTGAGATAGGATCATACATAATCATGTTTACTTGAATGATAAAACAGATAAGAAGATAAGTATTATTTGACATCTGACTGATGTCTGACTGATGTAAGTTTGATTACATAAGCATCAGTCTCAACAACTTGTGGATCAACAAGGCTGATGGAGGATGGTATAGAGGGGAACCTACTCACATGTATGGGTGGAGAGTCAGGATGGATGTAAGGAAGTGAAATGAGCTTTTTGATAGAGACTACCAGGCAAAGCTCAAAGAATACTTCCCCAAGATCTGGAGAAAGTCTCAAAAGATTAAGAAGCTGATCTTGGATTCTGCAGGTACTACTGCCAAGTGTAACATCTACTCAGCCCTCACACAACAGTGTAATAACTGAGGAAGAGCTGAGTTCTTTTCCAGAGCTAACTGTCTTGGAAAAAGAAGAGCTGCTAAACAAGGCAAACAATAACACTGAGTTTGCAGATGTACTTAAAATATACAGTACAGTGGCTCAAAAAAGAAATGTATGGCATTAAGTAATCAACTGATCATTCATTTCCTCCCACCCCAACAGGTGAAATTGCATGATTATGAGCTCATTAGAGGGCCTATATAGTGTAGTGATTGGCTATAGACATATAAAGTACTCAACTAAAGATCACCAAGCTCAGTATAGCAATTTCTGCCTGAGCTATGGTGTATTTTTTTTTTGGATGCTTATCTTACAGATCAAAACATGTATCAAAACATGTATTCAAGAGATATCCAAAAAGCACTATCTAGTACTTAGTGTGACCCCCTTTGGCTTCAAGAAGAGTTTGTACACAGCATGGCATACTCTCAAATAATTTCATAACATAGTCCTGATCAATATGACCCCACTCCTCTACTAAAGCCTCCCACAATGTCTCAATGTTCTGTGGCAGTGGGGTGTGAGTACATACACGATGATCCAAATAGTCCCAGGCATGCTTAATGATATTCATATCTGGGCTATTTGGTGGCCAAGCAAGTGTATCAACCTTGTTCTTGTGGAACCACTCTATAGCATGCTTTGATGTGTGCTTCGGGTCATTGTCCTGCTGAAAATAAATGTCCTTCTTCTTGATCTCTAGGTCCCAAAAGGTCCCAAAGAAGTCATCATTAAGGATTTGGACATATAGTTCTGCATCCATGTTGCCCTCAATGCAGACAATGCAACCTGGCTCATTGGCTGTCAGGCACCCCCATACTATAACACCCCCTCCACCATGCTTGACCACCTTCTTTGTAAACTTCTCATCAAACTCTTGCCCTGGCATCCTCCAACAGTACTGATGCTCATCCAAGCCAAATAGCTTGAACTTTGACTCATCAGAGAAAATGACAGTGTGCCAGTCCTCTGCAGTCCAATGTACATGAGCTTCTGCCCATGCTAGCCACTTCTCCTAGTGTACCTCAGACAGGTAGGGCTTTGTGCAATGTACATAGGCTTGTAAGCCACACTGTCAGAGTTGACAATGGATAGTTTTGGCATTAATGTTGGGGAAATGGACCTACTGGAGCTTAGAGACATCACAAACCTTGTCAGTGGTGAGTGTATGGATAGCAAAGTGAATGTCAAGCTTTGTGAAGAGGTGTGGTCTGTCAGCCTTCTACTTGAGTACATAGTAGTCCTCAGATTTAGCATAGTGTTCAAAGATCCACTAGACCATAGTATAATGGAGACCAAACTTTTGGGCAATGGCTGGATTGGTCGTGCCAGCTGCTTTGTCCTGGCAGATACAAGCTTTCTTGGTTGGGCTGGTATAAATCATCATAGTGGAGAAGTAGTGGCAAGGATAGAGACTGTCACAATCATCATTTTTCATCTAAGCCTATCTCCAAACTCCACTTTTTATACTCTCAATCTCTGGTGTGTTTTCTATCTTATCGCACCCAGAGATAGTAGGACTTTGTTTCATCTTGATCTCTTGTCTATTAGTAAGCCTTCACCATATTTAGTAACTTACCATATTTAGACATTCTTCCACTGCGCCCGCATTTCATGCACAGCTCCAGTTCTAGAGTAACCAGAGTACAGCTCTGGCACATGTTACCTCTGACCTTAGACTTAGTAATTTCTTACAAAGACACTTGTCAGTCTTACAAATCTGTAGCCCTGACCTCTGTATAAATAGTGTACTCATAGTCTGTACATACTTCAGTTTAAATATTAAATTAGTCTCTACTCCTTCCTCTCACTTGAGTACTTAAGTACTCTCCTCTGATTACCTCCAACCTCTGACCCAAATACAAGACAGGACTTTGACAAGGGCACACCACATAAGGTGAAGCCAACATCCCATCCATCCAGAACTCCAAAGTTTTGGAGTTCCCCTCAGGAGTTGACTCAGACTTAACAGTATATTCGAACTCCCACTTGTCACAAGTCCTCATGGACACCCACTCAAAGACAAAACTAGCAGCACAAAATCTCCCCCGTGCTGGCCCTATCCCAACTCTGAAAGAAGGCAGCATATCCGTCATGAATATCCCTCTCAGAGATACCAGCACCATGCGCATCAGCTTCACAGCTCACCCACAACCACATGAGTCCATCTCTGTCATAGGACTCTACAACAGACCCTCATCTCCATTGATCCCCTCTAGAACCCCTGCTAATAGAGCAACCCTGCCCAGTTGTCACTCAGATGACATATACAGAACTCTAGCAGCAGGAGAACCTCCCGAAGGCCAAGCAGACCTGGGGGAAAACCCAGGAGATGACACTGGAGACCCTGATGAAGATGACATCGATGAGCTAGTCCATAGCTACTTGACGAGCCCCAAAGCCCATGTACCCAAAGACACCCTCACCCACTTGGCTAAAGCCATAAAAAGTCTAGCCAAGTCCTCCCAGCATCCCTCCACCTTTGAATCTAGCCAACGAATGAAAGTCCAAGAACTGGACCAGTTTGATGACACAGAGTCTCACAAACTCTGAGTCTTTCTCATACAATGCGAGCTGAATTTTCAAGACTGACCCAGAGCTTTCACATCAGACCAAGCAAAGGTTACCTTTGCCTAGTCATACCTCAAAGGGATTGTCCTTGAATGGTTCAAGCCCGATCTCCTAGAAATGGTAGATCTGGACCTCTATCCAATCTGGATGGACAGCTACAAGGAGTTCATCAAAGAACTCCAGACAAACTTTGGTCTGCACGATCTGGTCAGAGATGCCGAACATCAATTAGATCACCTGTCAATGAAGGATGGACAGCGAATCAACAAGTATGTTGTGGAGTTCAATCGCCTTGCCTCCCAAGTCCGAGGTTATAAAGGAGGTGCCCTCTGGCACCACTTTTACAATGGTCTTCCCAACCGTATCAAGGATGAAATCTCCCAAGTTGGCAAGCCTCCAACGATCGAAGGACTACACACTCTCACCCATGCCATAGATGCCAGGTATTGGGAGCACAAGTCCGAGGTAAACCAACAAGCCAAACCCTCGACCTCCTCCTCAAAGAACTCCAACAAGTCTTCTGCCTTGTCCTCCTTCACACCTAGCTCCAGTGGCTCGAAAGACTCCAGGGACTCCAAGGAGTCCAAGGGAAAAGCCACCCCCACAACTCTGAAGCCTGACCTCTCCTCCAAATTAGGGAGTGACAGCAAACTCACTGCCACAGAGCGCAAAAGGTGCTTCGACAATAAACTTTGCATGTTCTGTGGAAGTGGCGGACACATGGCCAAGGAATGCCCTAAGTCCACCTTCAGAGCATCCAAAGCTTGCACTGCCTCTACCAAGGCTCCAGAAACTCAACCAGAGGTCTCCTCGGAGACAAAAAAATAATCAGTGACCTCCATGACTCCACACGGGTAGGAGGTCATGTTGAACCTGACCATGCACCCAAGGAGATCAGACTCAACGTATCTGCTCTCTCCAATCCCAAGTCCCTCATGCCTTCCATTTCTTTAGCATCTTACCCTATTGCCCCGTTTCCCACTCCCATAGACTCTGGTTCCTCTGATTGTTTCATAGATACAGCATTTATTAATGAACATAATCTTTCAACTTACCCCATCCCTCCACTACAACTCTGACTCTTCAATGGAACCTTGAACTCCACCATTACTTGAGCAATTAATCTCCATGTCCGTTTTGAAACCGGTGATATCACTCTGACAACATTCTATGTCACTCCATTGGATGGCTCCTGCTCCCTTGTACTCAGACAAAACTGGCTCACCCACTACAATCTGTTGATTGATTGGGTTTCAAGCAGTATCTCTTTCCATTCACCTGAGCAGCCCATGCCAACAAAGTCAAGCTCTCCTCTGTAGCCTCCAACCCCTCCAGTTAACGCTAAAACTCCATCTCCTGATCCACCAAGTTTCTCCAACCATAAGGCTCCTCATATTGCACTAGTAAGCACACCTGCATTTGCTCTGGCCTGTCACCTAGAAGGCTCCATGCAGTATAGCCTGCAACTCCGTCCTCAAGACACCCACCTATGCTCCACCTCTTCTGAGCCCAAAGAAATCAATCTCTCTGGAGTATCATGACTTCGCCAATGTTTTCAGTAAGCAAAGGGCTGACACCCTAGTGCCCTATCGCAAGCATGACCTCAAAATCAAACTCAAAGAAGGAGCTAGTCCTCTGCTGGGTAACACCTACTCCCTTTCTCCCTCCAAACTCGAATCCCTCCAAGCATTCCTTGATGAGCATCTCTCCATCGAGTTTATCTGACCCTTCTTTTCCTCCCATGCTGCTCTGGTCCTCTTCGTCTGCAAAAAGGATGGTTCCCTCTGCCTCTGCATTGACTTCAGAGGACTGAACAAGATCACAAAGAAAGACTGCTACCCACTGCCCTGCATCTCCAATCTCCTCAATACTCCGAGCTATGCTAAAATCTACACCAAGATTAACGTCCAGCACGCTTATCACCTAGTCCGCATCATAGAGGGAGATGAATGGAAAACTTCCTTTTGCACTCACTATGGCTCCTACAAGTGGTTGGTTATGCTGTTCGGACTTACGAACGCTCCTGCAGCATTCCAGCGGTTTGTCAATACAATCTTCACCAATCTCCTAGATGTCTGTGTTATAGTCTACCTGGACGACATCCTAATCTATTCTGCCAATATGGCCTCCCACAAGGAGCATGTCCATGAGATCCTCCATAGGCTCCACATGCATGGACTTTATGCAAAGCCTGAGAAGTGTGAGTTCCACACCGACTTCACTGAGTACTTGGGTTACCAGCTCTCGCCCTCTGGACTCACTATGTCTCTGGAGAAAGTCAAATCCATCCAGGAATGGCCTGAACCTCATAAAGTTAAGGACATCCAGTCCTTCCTGGGATTTGCCAACTTCTACTGGCGTTTCATCCACAACTACTCCGACATTGTCATTCCCTTGACTTGCCTTACTCACAAAGGAACTCCATGGTCCTTTGATGACTCCTGTCACTTGGCCTTTCAGGCCCTCAAGGATGCTTTTACCTCTGCCCCCATTCTGATGCACTGGATGCCTGACACTCCACTTATCATCAAGATGGACGCCTCCGACTATGCCATCGCTAGCATCCTCTCCATCCATTGTCTGGATGACAAAGTCCACTCTGTGGCTTTCTACTCTCAGACTTTGTCTGCCCCAGAGTTGAACTACAACACTCATGACAAGGAGCTCCTCACTATCCACGAGTCCTTTCGGACTTGGTGTCACTACATGGAGGGGGCTGACACTCTGATTAACGTCGTCACCGACCACAAGAACCTTGAGTACTTTGCAATGACTAAACTCCTGACTTGCCAACAGGCTCAGTGGTTGGAGTTCCTCTCTCAGTTCAATATGATTGTCTGTTTTCACCCCAGATGCCTTGGAGCTAAGCCTGATGCCCTTACTCGCTGATGGGATGTCTATCCCAAAGAAGGGGATAAGGACTACACTCACATCAACCCTCACAATTTCTGCCCAGTCTTTACCCAAGAGCAGCTCATGTCGTCCCTCCGAGCCACATTCTTAGCAACTCCTGTACTCCACTCCAGTTCCTTGTTTGATGAGGAACAACTCCACTCTGACATACTCACTGCACTACCTAGCGATCCACTGGCTAACATTCACATGTCCACTCCTGAAGCCCCTGACTCTCGTTGGTCAGTTGACTCTGAAGGTTTCCTGCAACTAGACAACCGCATCTATGTCCCCAATGCAAATGATCTTCATCTTCGAGTCCTCTGATACAAACACGATCACCTGCTTTCAGGACATTTCGGACAAAACTGGACATTAGAGCTTGTTTGATGAGAATATACCTGGCCAGGGGTCTGAACCTTCGTAAAGGACTATGTCTCCTCCTACATATCCTGTGCTAGAGCAAAAGTCCTGAGACATAAGCCCTATGAACTCCTCAAGCAACTCCCCATCCCTGAGAAGCCATGGAACTTGATCTCCATGGACTTCATTGAACAACTCCCTCTGTTCTCCGGTTTTACCTCTATCCTAGTCATAGTAGATCAACTCTCAAAGCAATGTGTATTTATCCCGACACACGATACCATCACCTCCCTGGAGTTAGCCAAACTCTTCCTACTTCATGTCTTCTCCAAGCATGGAGTTCCCTCTCACATCACCTCCAACCAAGGCTCCAAGTTCGTCTCACACTTCTTTAAGTCCCTTGGCAAAGCCCTTGACATCCAACTCCACTTCACCTCTGGTTATCACCCAGAGGGGGATGGTCAAACTGAGCAAATGAACCAAACATTGAAACAGTACTTGTGCATCTACTGTAACTACCAGCAAGACAACTGGTCTGAACTCCTGCCCCTTGCGGAGTTCGTCTACAATAATGCTCCAAATGCTACCACAGGAGTATCCCCGTTCTTTGCCAACAAGGGCTATCACCCCAACATCTCCATCCATCCCAAAAGGGACCTCACCTCCAAACAAGCTCACAAGTACTCCATCAACCTAGATTCCCTCCATAAATTCCTTCATGAAGAAATGGCTGCTGCCCAAAAACATTACCAAGGCCCTGCTGACACCAAATGAAGTCCAGCACTGGACATCCCAATAGGAGACCAAGTCTTCGTGAAAGCAAAGTACTTCTGCTCCACTCGTCCCTCTAAAAAGCTCTCTGAAAAGAACCTTGGTCCATATACAGTCATCGCAAAGCCAGGAACTCATTCCTATACACTCTAACTACCTGACACCATGAAGTCTGTACATCCAGTCTTTCATGTTTCACAATTAGAACCAGCAATACCTAATGTCATCCCTAACTGCATGCAAACCCCACCCTCTCTGATTGATGTCAACAGCGAACCAGAGTATGAGATCTCTGAAATCCTTGACTCCAAGATAGACTACTGCCGACGCAACTGTAAACTCCTCTACCTAGTCCGATGGTCTGAATATGAAGGGACCGACAAAGAAACATCCTGGCTACTAGCTACCGAGTTAGGACACACCTCTGAGCTAGTCCAGGATTTCCATCTCCGATATCCAAAGAAACCTGGGCCTAACCCTGTTCAGGAACAACCCTGACCCTTATTACACTCTTATGTGTGCCTGACTAAAACTCATCATTACCTACACTATGAAACCTCTGTCAGATATAAATGATAGACTAGGCACTTAAAATCATTTTCCTCCCCACTATCAAACATGAACATCACTCTCACCACCACCCAACATACCATTGTTCTAGTGGTTGTAATCATATTTGTTTGTCTCAGTCTACTTATCATCTGGTGGTGGATTCATCTCTCTTGTTTGTTGGCCAGGGCAAGACCATTAGACCCTATATCAGCAGCTGTAGCAGTGTTTGACACTACTGTAACTGAGGTAGCTTTAACAGTTTAAACCCCTAACTCAACTCCGAGTCTCCAGCCATCACTCCACACCAACTCCAGACGAGATAATGATGATCATGATTATACCATCTACCAGAGGCAAGCGACTATCTATACCACCTCATCTCCTCCCTCTGCATCCTCTTCCTCCCCTTCATCATCCTCTTTGTCGCCCTCCACCACAACCCTGGTATCCTTCTCTGTCTTCTTCTCCTTGCCCTTGTCTCCCCCAACCACTGACTCCTTCTCCTCCCTCACTAGCTCCGATGCCTCTCTCCGAGCTGCATTTGACCCAAGCCCCTCCTCCTCCTCCTCTGACTCGGCCTCATAGACCTCCGCGCCCTTCAACTCAATGAGCTGGCGGAGCCACTCATTCTGAGTATCCAGGTGCTTGTTCTATGCCTGGACAGCCTCAAGGATGCCCCTAAGGACATCCACAAGGGGGCCCATCCCCAGGATGGGGGTGGTCTCCATGGTCTTCTTAGGACAACTGGGCCCCACCTCCACCTCTGCCTTCAGCCTCCATTTCTTCATCTTCCTCTCCGGCTTGTCCTTGCTTCCGGGACAGTTGCACTTTGTCTTCACCTCCTGGCATTTGACACAGGAGGTGGACTTACCAGTCCTGTGGGTACAGTCGAGACCCTGCTTGTCACACTGGATGCAAATTGGTGGTTCTGAGGAGAACTGCCGCTTGCCTTTGTCATTGGCTTGATGAGCCTGCTCCTCCAAGGCCTACTCCGTCAGTATCAGCTCCACTGTCACAGCATTGGTGGGTGCACCTTTTTGGCTGCCTCCTCGGCCTTGCGGCGCTCCTCCGCCGCCCTCTACTGCTCCTCCACCCTCTTCCTCTGCTCCTCACGGGCCCTCTTCTCCACTTCCTCATGGGCTTTGCATTCTGCCTCTTTGTGAGCCTTGCGCTTGGCCTCCTCCTTGTGGACCTTCTTGCAACATTGTCACTCCATAAACTTGACCATGAAAATGCCTTCGTCATCATTGTCACTTTGGATAAGGCAGTCATTGGGCCAGGTACTAATGGTGCCAGTGGGGGCAGGCATGATGGTAGTCAAAGGTAAAGAGGTGTAACCGAGTCCAGCAGGCTTTTATACCTTAGGACAATAAGTGAAATTTCAAACTCTGATGGTCCACACTTTGTATTGTGGGCTTGGGCCTTCAGGGGTTCAGGCCTAAAAGGGGGATACTGTCATGATCATCATTTTTCATCTAAGCCTATCTCTGAACTCTGCTTTTTATACTCTCAATCTCTGGTGCGTTTTCTATCTTATTGCACCCAAAGATAGTAGGACTTTGTTTCATCTTGATCTCTTGTCTATTAGTAAGCCTTCACCATATTTAGTAACTTACCATATTTAGACATTCTTCTGCTGCACCCACATTTCATGCACAGCTCTGGTTCTAGAGTAACCAGAGTACAGCTCTGGCGCATGTTACCTCCAACCTTAGACTTAGTAATTTCTTACAAAGACACTTGTCAGTCTTACAAATCTGTAGCCCCAACCTCCATATAAATAGTGTACTCATAGTCTGTACATACTTCAGTTCAAATATTAAATTAGTCTCTACTCCTTCCTCTCACTTGAGTACTTAAGTACTCTCCTCTGATTACCTCTGACCTCCGACTCAAATACAGGACAGGACTTTGACAAGGGCGCACCACATAAGGTGAAGCCAGCATCCCATCCATCCAGAACTCCAAAGTTTTGGAGTTCCCCTCAGGAGTTGACTCAGACTTAACAGAGACTGAATTACAGACACTCAAGTGGAGTGGGGTGGTTGTATCATGTTGTGATGGTAGTCTTTTATAGACCTTGACACTGTCCAAATATGTAATGCATGCACCACTCCACATTGCTTCCCTCACTGCTGTGTAAATGATCAAAGCATACTATTTCTGGCACCTCTAGTATGTACTCTACACTCAAGGGCATGTCCTTATACCATTTAGAAGGTTGTTGATGTGTTGTTGTGTGATGCAGCACCAGTACAGCCAAAAACATAGGAGTGTGCATTACTAATTTGAGCCACTGTAGTGTTCCTGTTCATTCTTCTTGGCCACTGGACTTTTCACATAGTCATTTTTATTCTTGCAACTATGAAGAACATTTTTATGTATTTGCAGGCTTAAATAGTTGGAATGACAAGCCTGCAATTCCATTTGAAACTTGTGGAGACAAAGAATTATCCTTTGTTATTGACAAAAGAATAGTCAAGCTGCATAACCTACATTACTTCAAGCAACTTAACTTTACTGTATAAGAGAAACATTCTTCAGATTCTCTTACATATAATTGTTCTTCTTCTTCATCCAGTGGACTAACCAAGAAAGAAAGACAGGAACTATGGGAATCCAAAAAATCAAAGGGTTTCAACAAAAAGGAATGTCATACCTTCTAATATTGGAAGAGAAAAAGAGATCAGGGTTCTCTCTTACCACATCAGATACCACTCCCAGACACTGATGACAAGATCAGATTCTTAACACCACCAGAGATAGAAGAAAAACATGATACACTCCAAACATTTCCTTTTAATCTATATGAATCCATATATGATGATCTGTTTGCTGAATATGGATTTGCAGATATTATTCATTTTTTACAATGGCTGCTGCCCTTGCTATTCCTACCAATTTCAAACTCAACAACACCATCATTGCTTGTGTCCCAATTCTCAAAGGTCCATCAAATTATCCTATATGGAGTGTATCTTCAGTCTGTTCTCCAATCCCTCTCCATTTGGAGTTGGATTGATAGTACCATTACCTAGGTTGACACTGTTGTTGGTGACCAAGAAAAATGGGAAGTCATTGATAAAAGGGTTTGCAACATTATTGCAAATACCCTCAGTAACACTTTTATCCATCATGTTGTGTATGATTACACAGCCCCACCATTAAAGCCTCTACTGCTAAGACACTGTGGGAAAAGATGAGAAGTTTATTCTCATCTAGAGGCTTGGCTGGACAATTCCATCTGCTCCATCAGGCTAACCAGGTTCATATCAACCTAAGAATGGCAAGTGAGGACATTAACTGCCTCACTTCTTTGTTTAACCAGATCCTAAACATGGGTCTGGACCTTCCTGAATCATTTAAAGCTATGTTTATACTCAAGTGTCTGCCATCAGAAATGTATACTTTCTGTTCAACAGTAGCCTTGACTATCAATCAGGCCAACTTTACAGTTGATAACATCATGACCAAAATATTAGCAGAAGTCTCAATGCTTTCATCAAGACATAAGCTCAAGTCCTGCATTTCAAATGTGGAGACAAATGTAGCTTCTATGTTGCAGAACCCAAACAATCAGATAAGTTCTACACATCAAACCAATGTCATTCGAAAGGGACCCCCTTCTTTTAACAAATGGCACCCTTTTAAAGCTTCTAGTTCTTCTCAGAACCAACCCCTTGGAAATACCAGACCACAAGATTATAGAAAATTCCAAAGAAGACCCACCTCCTTTCAAGTAAAAAGAAAGCAATCTATGCTGGGTTTGAGATGAGGAAGCAGAACAAAGGGAAGGACAAGGTACCACAAGGAGCCACCCACATGGTGGAAGGAGAACAAGGTTTTGTTCATCAGGTCATAGCTGACAAATACACTGACAAACTCAATGAAGTGCAAAAGATAGACTGGACAGAGAACATCTCTGAATAGCCAATTGCAGCTGAAATGACAGAAGTCTCCAATG
Source organism: Phylloporus cf. gajari (assembly GCA_038094015.1). Lineage (NCBI taxonomy): Eukaryota > Fungi > Basidiomycota > Agaricomycetes > Boletales > Boletaceae > Phylloporus > Phylloporus cf. gajari. The sequence continues at coordinate 18,005 of JBBPTF010000083.1, read as the reverse complement.
TTCAAGGAGAAGATTTTAATGCTTGAGAAGCTGAAAGCAAGGATGAACAAGGTACAGTTGATGTTTGACCTTCCTTTCTACACCATTCCTTCTTCTAATTCCAAGATGAAAGAAAGAGCAGGACCTTCTTAGATACTGATCAAAATTGATTGAGAACCCACACTGAAACCAGAGACTTTGAGATCAACTGAGAAGAGGAAGAAGGAGAAAGGAAAGAATATAGTTCTATCTTTGAGAGGACTTGTGTCCCAGAGATCTCATTTTTCTAATTATGATACCATTTTCACTCTTCAACTGGTCTCTTATACTTTGACCAAGGCTTTCCATTCTTCTGCACACTTACACTCTATTTATAGTACTCCTTCTGGTATGCAGAGCAAGAGAGTCCTTCCTTTGAACCCTTGACTCAGCTTACCTGAGAGTTCATCTCATGAAGAAGTTGTTCTTTCATGAGATATGGAAAGCTTACATCACATGCTTGTCTATGATAGACAAAGACTGGACTATTTAGATCCAGATAGAGAGATGTATTATGATGAGGAGTCTAACAAACATCTTTGCTATTACCTTAGAGATTCTTCCCTAAGACCAAGGAGAGAACAGTATGAAACCAATCTCATTAGATAATTGATAGTGGATACAAAGATCACATATCCCCATTTGTCAATGACTTTATGCATCTGAGAGAACAGATATACAATACTAAAGTTGCAACAGAAGAATCATTTCTAATGTATAGACCAGGAACTGTCAGTGTTATTATGCCCTCTATAGTGACATTGGAAGATGTTTGGTTCACATCTCATTCTACCAGCCACTTACACTCTGTACCAGTATTAACAAACCATGGCTTTCACTGTGAGATTTCTGATATAGGATCCAGTATTTGGAGCAAAAGAGGACATGAGTTGATTCAAGCAACTGCCTCATCATCCACTAACAACCTCCACCAGTTTCAGTCATCACAGATTACTCCAGTAATAGGCTCTGTGGCCTCTTTATCAGACATTCAATCTCAGTAATTGTGACATGAGTGTTTGGGTCACACTTCTCAGAATGTCTTATACCATGTGCATTCAAATTTAACTAGTATTCCTCAATTAAACCCTTCTTCTAACACATCTTCTCATAAGGGATATTCTATTGGAAAGATGCTGGATAGATCTTTTCCAGGTTCTATGAAGAGGGCTTCTTGCCCTCTTGAACTGGTTCTATTGAGAATGTCTTATCTTATCTAATCTTATCAGACATTCTATATCAGTCAGCCCTTCTATCTTATCATTTATGTCATTATGATTTCTTATTTATTACTCATCTTTATCATGATGGCTGATATGTTATTACTAATGTTGACTGATACTGACACTGCTCACATTTTGCTATTGGCTAATACTTTTAGTATGATAAACATTCTTAATGCTATTGGCTTAGATAAGAGCCTTTACTGCCATTGGCCACTATTGTTCTATCTATTTAGATCTACTATATACACATACAAACAAACCTGTACTATATATAAGGAGGCACTCCCCACACATGCTTCTCTAACAGAATCTCTATCCTCTGTTCTACACTAGTATCATCATACTAAGCTTACTACCAGCAACACTTGATTACCATCTACACTGCATCTCTCTAGTGAGTAACTCCCACTAGAGTTCATTCCTGCAACCTTGGAAATCTTGTACTACTAAAGGTTATAAGCCCTACTTAGACAAGTGGAGCCTGTCTTACTAGCATTCTTGATGCCTTCTGTCATCTCACATGGCCAGCTGTGGTGGTTGCTGGGTCTTTTGTTTTTGTATATGCTGATTACCTAAATTTATAATGGGTTGTTGTCAGCTGCCATGGTAGAATTGATAGCCAATTGTCTACTATTCACTTTTCAGAGCAGTTTCACTCTTTTCTGGAGATGATCTGAGACTCTAATCATGATAGCACATCTCCAATCTGCTACTCACCAACACAAGCTTATGCTGACAGTGGCCTCTTCTAGAGTAGTACCACCATCAGTAAGTGAATTACTGCCATCAACTTCTTCCATCTGAGGAAACAATCCTCAAGAACCTCTATCTCCACTGTAAGTAGTGAGACAAGAACCTGATGAACCATTTGTACCATCCTCTCCTCATGAGAGAGACTCTGCACCTGTATCTATAAGTAGACCCCTTTGGTATGAAACTCATGCCAGACTTGTGAGACACACTCACATAGTGTTATCAGAAGTACTTTTTGAAGTATTCTGTCCTCATTGCTCTGGAGCTATCAAGCAAGGAGAGATCCACTGCCATGGTGAGACTGATGTCATCAGATGTGGATCAAATGATCTCACTGATCATCAATTGGCACCCTTGATTTCTACAGAGTTATTAGAAATGAGACTGGACCTTCCTCTTAATCTACCATCCCACCTCCAAATGAACTAATAATCACTGCTCTTACCCAACCTCCTTGATATGCAGAACACCACCTTGATCCCCTTGTCCTCTATGATGCTGCTCAACATGAAGACAGAAACCCCCATGAACAACACCATCCAATCCTTGAACCAGATCTTACCTCCTCACATGTCTGGGTATGCTCCTCTGTAGCACCAGTTCTTAGAGCTGTCCAGGATGCAGCTTCCAGTCTCAAGGAGAATGATGAGCTTGAAAATGAGAGAAGAGCCCTTACCCACAAACTCTTTGCCTGGCTCATCTGCACCACTCAGTGTGCTAGGCAACGACAAGAGACGACTCAAGGTGAACCACTGGTCTGATGAACAAGTAGAATATCTTGAAACTAGAGGCTAGATATATGGAGGGGTGACTTATATACTATGCGGAAGTCGGAACCTTACTATGGACTATGACACATGATGATGAATGGGGGACAAAGTTCTGACATTACCCCCCTTTTAATGGTTGATGTCCACAGCAACAAGTGGCAGGAGCTTGAACAGTGATGATGGAAGATGATTGAGTGCAGAGCAGAAGGAGAGAAATTCCTGCATTTCGAAGAGAGGAGAGGGTGTTGGTAGAGGTTTGTTTTTGCAGATTGGGCAGGTACACGGCGAGTCAGTGAAGAGCTGCAGTGGTTGCAATCGCATGGTGGGTTGTGGACGTGGAGCAGTAGGATGAAGACAATGAAATTGAGCGATCGCGTCGTATGCATTAGTGAGTTTGGAATTGCATTTCCATTTGTGTTCTTCACAAGGAAAGCCTTGCCAGTGGACAAGGTATTTAATGTGACCTCTGCATTCTCAAGAGTCAATGATGGCCTCGATTTCTTGTTCTTCAGCCTGGTTGACTAGAACAGGTGGCAGCAGTGGTGGAATATTTTTAGAATCAAATGCGCCAGGGGTGTATGGCTAGAGTAGACATTCATTGAAAACCGGGTGAATACCTTTCCATGACTTGTCCAGCTTCAGTTTATAGGCACTGGTTCCGATTTTTGCAATGACTTTGAATGGGCCATAATATTTGTTGTCTAGCTTATGAAGTGGTCGGTCAGTATGGATGTTGGTAGCTTCTAAGAGGACTAAGTCTCTGGGTCAATACTCCTTGCGTTCATGAGCATGGCAATCATGGAATTGCTTCATGTCTACCACAGCATGTTCCAAGGCAACTTTTGCTTCATCCTGTGTTTGTTTCATGCGATCAATGAAGTCCTGTGCAGATTCATTTTGGACTTCACGTCATCATTCAATACCGATGAGGGGCTGTTGACCATAGTTGAGGAGGAAGGGAGAGTAGCCAGTAGCCGAAGATGTTTGTTGGTTGTGAGCAAATTCTGCTAGGGGGAGCCATTCAGCCCAGTCCATTTGTCTGTGGTTCATATAGAGGTGCAAGTATTGCTCAATCTCGGCATTCATGTGTTCTGTCTGTCCATCCATTTGGGGGTGATACACAGTGGATGGATTTGCCTTGATTTTGAGGAGGGTGTACAAATCCTTCATGAATGAGGAAACAAACTGTGGTCCATGATCTGAGATTACCTTCTTTGGAGTACCATGAAGTTTAAAGACATGATCTTGGTAGATTTTGGCAACACCGAGAGCAGTGATGGTGTCAGAAATTGGGAAAGTGTGAATCATCTTTGAGAATCGGTCAACAATGTTGAGAATCACATTTTTCCCATTCAATTCTGGGAGGGGGCCAATGATGTCAATAGTGATTTCTTCTCAGGGTATGGATGGAATGGCATGAGGGTGTAAAGGGGTTTGGTTGGATATAGTTCTGGGTTTGGTCTTTTGACATTGGTTGCAGCCTTTAACATACTTTTCAATGTCCTTACAAAGACTGGGCCAATAGTATTTATTCATTATCAGATCTCAAGTATGCTGAATGCCAGGGTGTCCTGTAAGGGGGTGATCGTGGTTTTCCTCTAGGATTCGCTCTCTAATAGCTTGTTTGTGAGGAATGTAAAGTAGGTCTTTCCAATATACAACCCCATTGTGTTCTTTCCATGGTGCTCCTTCCTTTGTGAGACCAATTTTGACATATTGCTCTCATTTGTATTGGTTCTTGTGGATGGCAGTCTTGATTGAATCTGGGTGTGGCATAGTAACTTATAACATGTTGAGGTGAGATGTGTCAAATAGATGGGCAGGGAGGAGGGTTTCTTGTGAGTTGTCGGACTCCACCCCCTTCTTATGGTCTGAGCGCTGTGAGAGTGGATCTGCAGGGTTTGATTTTCCAGGGTGATGGACAATTTGGAAGTGATACTCCTGGAGGATCTGCTGCCAGTGGGCTTGGCATCAGGAGAGGTCCTGTGGCCTGTGAAAGAACTCCAGGTTCTTGTGGTCTGTCAGAACCTCAAATGGGACAGAGGTTCCCAACAGGTAATGGTGCCATTCTTTGAGCACATATATGATGCCCAACATTTCCAAGTCGGCTGCATGGTAGTTATGTTCAGAATCAGACAAGGACCAAGAGATGAATGCAACAGGACACCAAGTTGAGTCACATTGCTGGGAAAGGACAGCACCAAGGCTGAAGCCAGACGCATCTGTTTTGACACAGTATGGGCTGTCAGGCGCTGGTATGGCAAGGGTGGGTGCAGCAGACAAAATGCACTTGAGCTCAGTGAATGCAGTGTTGCATGAATCGTCCCAGAGGAAGTCATGTTTGACTGAGGTCAGGGCATTGAGAGGGCGGGCAGTTTGTGCAAAGTTCTGGATAAAATGGTGATAGAAGTTAAGGAAGCCAAGAAAACTGTGGAGTTCCTTCTTCGATGTGGGAGTAGGCCAGTCAAGGATAGCAGTAACCTTGCCAGGGTCCATTTTAACCTCATTGTGAGAGACAACAAGACCAAGATATTCAGTCTCCTCAACTTCAAAATCACATTTTTCATGTTTAAGATAGAGTTTGTTATCATGGAGGATCTGGAGGACTTCACGAACAATGTTGTGATGCTTGGCAAGTGTCTGTGTGAAGATCATGATATCATCCATGTATATAACAACTTTGCCATGGTTGATGAGATCATGAAAGAGATGGTTCATCATTGTTTGAAAGGTCACGGGGGAGTTGGTTAGGCCAAAGAACATCACCAGGGGTTTGAAAAGACTGCAGTTGGTTCTGAAAGTGACTTTCCACTCATCACCATCAACGAGATGGATGTTATTATACCCCCAGTGGATATCAAGTTTGATAAAGTACTGGATGGACTTGAGTTTATCAATGAGCTCAGAGACAAGGGGCAAGGGATAGCAGTTTTGAACAGTGATAGCATTTAGCTTGCAATAGTCCTGAACAGAGCACAGTCAGCCATCCTTTTTCTTGACAAAGAAGAAAGCAGAGACAAAGGGTGATTTTGAGGGATGAATACAACCAGATTGGAGATTCTTCTCAAGGAATGTGTCTAATTCCTTTTGCTCAGCAGGAGACAGGTTGTATGTCTTGCAGTCAATAACATGGTTGCCTGGTAGAAGCTCGATAGCATGGTCCCATGGGTAACGTGGTGGGAGTTCATCAAAATTTTCCTTTGTGAAGACATCCTCATAGTCATGGTAGTAATGGGGTACAGCTTCTTTAAATGTTTTCTTTGTCTTTTGTTGGTTTGCAGCAGCTGCAATGTCTGTTGAAACATTGTGCACATATGCTTCAAGGTCAAGCTCAAAAAGGCGATCTCTATCTTGGAGATGTATCTGCTCATTTTCTGTCTTGTCTTCATTGTCTGTGTCAAGTAAGTCTGGGATGTGATCATGGTTGCATTGGAATGATAATTCGCCCAGTTTCCAGTTGATGTGTGGGTTATGTAGCTTGAGCCAATCATGGCCAAGGAAGATAGCATTTGTTCCAAGGTTTGTTACTGCAAGAGCAATTTGCTCAGCATGGTCATCTATGTTGAGTTCTACAATGACAAACTCTTCAATATGCCCAGCTGAATTGTGTGTTCCATCAACATTGTAAACTGGAATAGGACGAGGAAGTTGATGGGTGTTCAACCCCTTCTCAAGGACAAAGGCACGATCAATTGTAGATCTGGTACATCCCAAGTCAATGAGAGCAGTGACTGCAAATCATTCGTAGTGAGGGATGCAGCAACTTCAAGGGAATTTGAAGAGTGACAACTAGTTTGCATGAACTTTGGGTGGCATTGAAGATCCTGAAGTACCCAGTGTGCATCATCAAGAGGGAGAGCATGTAGGTCAGCAATGAGTGAGGGCGTGACTTCCAAAGTGTGGGAGTCGTGTACAGATGAGTGCAGATGGTGGACTGCTCGTTCTTCATCAGGTCCATTAACAATAGTCTTGATCTAAGGAATGGACCAAGGGTTGGAGGAACAGAAGGCATGTTGATCAAGGAGAGGTTCAGATGGAGGGGGTTGTAAAGGAGTTGAGGAGATGTGGGGATTGACTGGGCAAGAAGGTGTCAGTGTCTTGGAGCATTTAAGGATGATGACAGAAGGAGGCAATGGAGTTGTTGAGGCATTAAGGGGGACTTGTGAAAGATGGGTAGATGAGGGAGATGATGCAGGATTGGTCAGGTCTTCATCAAGCACAGAAAAGCAATTAAAGAAATGCAATGAAGTACAATTAGGGGAGGTAGTTTGACCAATATCTATGTCCCGTTGACAAAACCCTGCACATTTGTTCCCTTCTGTTCAGCCTTACTGTTCATCTCAACAAACTTCATTAAGTCTGCCAACTCCTCTGAATTTTGATAGAACAATTTTGTGCCTTTGAACTCCATGAAGTGGACCTGACAGGGGCGAGAATGGACCTTGCATGGCCAGGGCCCGCCACACTGGAAACACTTCCCCTCACTCTGAGCTTTTCCAATATCCATAGGAATGCCTTGGCTGCCAAATGTGCCAGCCTGGTTGGGATGGATGGTGGAGGTTTCTGCATTGTTGGAAGGGGCAGCCACTGTAGGTGTAACTGTGGGAGTTGCAGCAGGGGCAGAGCAGCCATAGCTACAGGAAATAGAGGGGGCAAGTGGAGCTGGGCAACGCTTATGCTCATTGATCTCAGTCAAGACCTGTTTGGCATGAACAAGTGCATATTCCCACTTTGAGAATGAGTGCGAATCAATGAGGTCGGGCTGGGAACATTCTACCAGCTCAACAATGTCATTGTGGGCCCCATTGCATAGGATGCAAATGAGGACATGGGAATGTGTGATGACATGATAACCTGCCTCAAGAACAAGATGCTTCATATACACAATGAAGTCCTCAACGGAGTCCTTGCTCTGACACAGTGTGAAAAGATCTTGCTCGGCCTTATGTTGCCAAGTGGCAGAGCGGAAGGAACACCGAATTTTGGCCACAAAGTCATCAAAAGTTGCTGACCGATGGAGCCCCTGTTGGACATACAAATTGGAGAAATGGCCAGCTGTATTCTTCCCCTTCATATAGGAGAGAACAATCAGGATTTTCTGGCAGTCATTAGGTTTGGTCTCAAAACCCACTAGATAAAGCTCAATCATATGCCACCACTGGATGTACTTTTCCTTGTCATCATCAAACATGTCCAGTTTGGCTGCAAGAGATTTGCCAAGTCCTCTAGAGGAGCCTGGAGCAGGGAGGTTGATGTGAGAGGACGGAGACACAGGCAGCAATGCCATATGAGCACTGGGTGGTGCTGGATTGGCCACTCCATGAGAACTAGGATGAGCATATGAAATAGGGGGAGGACCAGCGAGGAATGGATTCTGCTGGTAATTGGCATACCATTTGTTATAGAGGGCATTAAACGTAGGCTGGGAATTGGAAAGTCCAGACATACAGACTTCTGATGGAATAGTGGGGTCACAAGTGATGATGTAGGTAGGCTTGTCATCGGGCTGGATTGCAGATGTGGGTGATGGCAAAAAGGGGGATTCATCATGATAAGGCTCTTGCCAGGCAAATCTTGATTGTTCGGTGGTCATGGTGGAGAGGTAGCAGTCAAGGTTGAGTGAGTTGAGTTTCAAGATAATGCTAGGCAACGACAAGAGACAACTCAAGATGAACTGCTGGTCTGACAAACAAGTAGAATATCTTGAAACTAGGGGCTAGATACATGGAGGGGCGACTTATATACTATGCAGAAGTCGGAACCTTACTAAGGACTATGACACACAATGACAAATGGGGGACAAAGTTCTGACACAGTGAGAGTGAGCTAGATGAATTAGACAAGGAGAACAGGATCCCTTTACCTCAGGACCTGCCAAATCTTCTGTACCCATCAACACTTCCTTTGTCCCTAGATTGCCTATCTTCTTCCCTGCTGATCATGGAATGACCACTGTCACCTCCAGTTTTCCTCATAGATCAGCAACTCCTCCCATATCTGAACTGGGTCCAGTACTTCCTGGATCTCCCAGTCTTGACAATACATCATCCAGCTCTGATCCAACCAGCAGAGCACTTCCAGCTCTAGCACCTCATCATTTATTGAAATAGAATACTCTGTAGGAACTCTGTAAACACTAAAGGATCTAAGGTAGGAAATGAAACTCTAAGTGTGCACTCTAAGCTTATGTAATAACTATCATAAATGGAATATAAACCCCAACACCACTCTGGGTGGAGTGCCTTTAGGGGCAACTGAAGGGGTATACACAATCACAATACCCAGTGGGGAGATGATGACAGAGTTGCACCTATAGGATATGGACTGTCTACTGTAAGCACACATTATGATTGAGACACTCCCTCCCTTTATCCTAGCTTTTTGAGAAGACAAGAAGTTGTATTTTGCCCACTATCACAAGCTCCCTCTTCTAGCCCTGCTTCAACTCCAGAGCCCAGAAAAGAGGGTGTAGAGATCTCACCATGTAGACTGGTGAACTGGGAAATCCACCCAATCTATCTGAACCATCAGATGCCAATCCTGAGGGAACTCATGCCAAGGTCCTCTCAGATAATCTACCCTTTCAGAATCCAGACTTGTGAGTCTGGAGCAAGCCATCCCATTTGTACCTTAAGCCACTGGGACAAGACCATAGCCCAATCCTATAAGGGAGCTGGATGGGCATTCTCCTCCACTTCTGATCTAGACCAAAGATCATTTGTGGTGAAAGATCAAGGATGAGAGTTGTTTTGTCACAATCTGTTTCCACCCAACTGGGTGAATATTTATTCCATGTGCTCTAAGAAGCCTAATGTCATTTTTAATGAAGACTTGTGGGTGAACAAAGCAGACAGTAGATGGTACTAAGGAGAACCTGCCTCACATTATGCACAATGGGTAGGAATGGACATTAGGACATGGAATGAACTTTTCAATAGAGAACACTGGGACAGACTTAAACAGTTGTACCCCAAGATTTGGAGAAAGGCTAACAAGATCAGGAAACTGATCATGGACTCTGTAGGAACTACCACCAAGGATAATGTCTACTCAGACCTGGCCACCTCTTGCAATAATAGAGGATGAGTTGAGTACCTTTCCTGAGTTAACCAACTTGGAAAGAGAAGAGCTATTAAGCAAGGCAAAGAACAACACCAAACTTGCAGACATACTTAGAATAAACAGTAGTGTTCCTATTCCCTCTTCTTGGCCACTAGACTCTTCATATATCTATTTATATTCTGAAGATTATGAAGAACCTTTCATTATATTTGCAGGACTAAATAGTTGGAATGATACTCCTGCAATCCTCTTTGAAACATGCAAAGACAAAACTTCAACATTCATTAAAAATAAAAGGGTCATTACAATATATAACCAAAGCAGCTTAACTTTACTATACTTGAAAAGCATTCTTTAGACCCTTTTATACATCATTCTTCTTCATCTTCCAAAGAGTCCAGTGCTAATGCCAAAAGGGGACAAACAGAACTATGGGAATTGTTGAAAACAAAAGGTTTCAACAAAAAGGAACAACATGCCTTCCTTTATTGGAAGAGAAAAAGAGATCAGGGTTCTCTCTTACTGCATCAGATACCACTCCTGGACAGTGATGACAAGATTGGGTTCTTAACACCACTGAAGGTAGAAGGAAAACACAATATGTCCCAAACATCCTCTTTTAATCTATATGATTCCATATATGATAAACTATTTGCTGAATATGGCTTCACAGAAATCATCCATTTCTTGTAATGGCTGTCACCCTTACTGTTCCTACTGATTTCAAACTCAATAACACAATTATCTCTTGAGTGTTATGATTCCTTTCTTTCTCTTAGTCATACAAGTTCTGGACATTATTTCTTTTTCCTACAATTACTCACTTCTTCTTAGTCATCGGCCCAATGACTCATCATCATTCCTAATTGTAGTTCATTCCACCATGTTCTTGGACATTCCATGAGATTTCATCACATTCTCTTTACTTATCTTGTTAACCAAATCCTGTGTACTTCTAGTTCTTTCATATTCTGTCAATTTCTATACCCTAGGTATATAAACCTTCATCTTTCTCTTTCTCCTCTTTTCTTTAAGCTAGTTCTCCTCAGAGTTACCACCTGTACCTCTTGACTAGCAATCCATTGATTCTTCTTCCTCTTGTCCCTTGTCTCCTTGAGCCTCCACTCATGCTCTGAACAGGAGCTTGTCCTTTGAACCTCTAGTCTCCGGGTATCCAGTTCACCATCCTGTGAACAGTACCTCGCCTTGACTGGCCATTAGCCTTTCAAGTATCTTTAGCCCAGCTGACCAATTATCACCTGGTTCCCTTGGTCTAGTTAGCAACTGCTGCTAGTCATTGATAGTCCTGGTCACCTAATCGTTGCCCTGCAACTCTGTGATGCCTTACCACCATCCAGTCTCAATTCCAGTCAACTGCTCGTCTCCTGACCCTCTTTGAACCTTTAGCTTTGGCATAGGCTTTCTGAAGCTACGCTTCACCCTATCCAAAGCAAGTGTAACATTGAGTCCCTATCCTCAAAGGACCTTCTAATTACCCTATATGGTGTGTGTATCTTCAATCTGTTCTCCAATCCCTCTCCATTTGAAGTTGGATTGATGGAACCACAACCTGGGTCAGCACCCTTCAAGCCAATCAAGGAAAGTGGGAAGTCATTGATAAAAGGGTTTGTGGTATTATTGCCAATACCCTCAGTGACACTTTTATCCATCATGTCACATATGACTACATGGATGTAGCTGTCAAGGCCTCCACTGCTAAAAGCTTGTAGGAAATGATAAGAGGTTTATTCTCATCTAGGGGATTGGCTGGATAATTTCATTTGCTCCACCAAGCTAACTAGGTTCACATTAATCTGAAGACAGTAAGTGAGGATATAAATTGCCTCACTTCTTTGTTCAATCAGATTCTTAGCAGTGGTCTGGATCTTCCTGAATCATTTAGAGCTATGTTTATACATACTTGAGCACCTGTCATCAGAAATGTATAATTTCTATTCTATGATGGCTTTAACCACCAAACAAGCTAATTTCATGGTCAATACTATTATGACCAAGATCTTGGCAGAGGTCTCAATGCTTTCATCAAAAAAATAAGCTTAAATCCTGCATTTCAAATGTGGAGACAAATGTGGCTTCAACATCACAACATCCTAGAAACCAGGTGGGTTCTGCAAACCAATGTAATACAGAAGGATCTCCTTCCTTTAATAAATGGCATACATTTAAGGCTTCTGATTCTAATCCACAGAGCTAATCTGTTGGAAATACTGGACCTTGTGGTCATGAAAGTTCCAACAGAGACCAACCTCCTTCCAAGCAAAGAAGGAAGCAAGCCATGTTGGGTTCAAGTTCAGGAAGCAGAACAAAGGAAAGGGTAAAGCACCACAAAGTGCTGCCCATATGATGAAAGGAGAACAAGGTTCCATTCACAATGTTATTGGTGAAGAATATGCTGATGAGTTGAATGAAGCTCAAGAAATAGACTGGACAGAGGACATTCCTGAGTGGCCCATTGCTGTTGAGAATACAAGAATCTCTGAAGTCCAAACAGAAGACTTCAACACATGGGAAGTGGATAATGAGGATGATCAAGGTACAAGTGATGAAGTTTGACCTTCCTTTCAAAGATGCTCCTCTTTCTAACTCCAGTATGGAAGATGGAGCAGGACCTTCTCAGATATTGATCATTGATTGAGACCTTACACCAAAGCCAGAAGCTTCAAGACCAACTGAGACAAGGAAGAAAGAGAAAGGCAAGAAGGTAACTCTTTTTTTGAGAGGACTTCTATCCCAAAGGAATCATTTTAATAATTACAATACAATTTTTACTCCTCAACTGATCCCTTATACTTCAACTGAGGCTTTCCATTCTTCTGCACATGTATATTCTGTTTATGGTGCACCTTATACTAGTAGGCAGAGTGAGAGAATCTCAAGCTCTGACCTACAATCAGATCATGACTCTCATAAAGGGATTGTTCCTTCACAAGACATGGAAAGTGTACATCACATTCCTGTCTACAATAAACAGAGACAGAACTATTTAGATCCAGATAGAGAGATGTACTACAACAAGGAGTCCAACAAGCACCTTTGCTATTACCTGAGGGATTCTTCTCTAGAGACTAAGGAAAGAACAGCATGGAATAAAAGTCATTGGATGATTGATAGCAGATACACCAATCATATATCCCCATTTGTTGATGATTTCATTCATCTGGGAGGACAAATTTGCAATGCTAAAGTTGCAACAGGGGAATCATTTCCAATGTATAGACCAGGAACCATACTTGTCATATAAACTGCACCCTCAATTGTGACATTAAAAGATGTTTGGTTCACACCACATTCTACCAGCTGCTTACTATCCATACCAGTATTGACAAATCACAGCTTCCACTGTGAGATTTCTAATACAGGATCCAGTATTTGGAACAAGGGAGGATGTGAGGTGATATGGGCAACTGCCTCATCACCCACTAACAATCTACACTGGTTTCAGTTGTCACAGATTACTTCAATGATAGGCTCTGTAGTCTCTCTGTCAGATATTCAATCTCAGTGATTATGGCATGAATGTTTAGGTCACACTTCTTGAAATGCCTTGTGCCATGCACATTCCAATCTTACTGGCATTCCTTATCTAAGCCCTTCTCTCAACTCATCCCCTTGTAAAGGATGTCCTATTAGGAAGATGCTAGATAGATCCTTTCTGGGTTCTATGAAGTGGGCTTCTTGCCCACTTGAACTGGTTCACACCAATTTAGTTGGTCCTATGTCAACTAAACTGAGATCATGTGCAAAATATATTCTCATGTTCATTGATGACCATATGGGTTATGTTTTAGTGTCCTTCTTGTGGATCAAGTCAGATCTTTTCAGCACTTTTCTAATATGGTTTCATGGTCTGAAACCTTCATGGGGAATAAATTAGTCTCTGTCTATTCAGACTGAGGTGGGGAATTCACAAGTTAAGAGTTTCAATCATTCCTCACTTCCAGAGGAATAACTCATTAGACTTCCATCTCTCACACTCCTCAGTAAAATAGAAGGGCTAAGAGATTTAATCATACTATATTGAAGAAAGCAGAGGCCATACACCATCATACCTGTTTGCCTAAATTGTTTTGGAAAGATACTGTGGAAACTGCAGTCCACATCTATAATAGACAACCCATGCATTGTCATGATTGGAAAACCCCTATTGAAATATTTAAAGGAGACAGAAAGAAATCAGATGCTTCATATTTCTGTGTCTTTGACTGTAAAGCCTATGTCTTTATTCCTCTCAAACAAAGGCCTGACAAATTGTCACCCAAGTCTGAGGAAATGACATTTATAGGATACAAACCCAATACTAAAGGATGGCATTTTGGTCAAGCTCCAAACACTGAGTTGTTGTATCAACTAATGCTACTTTTGATGAAGAAATATTTCTACAATGTTACAAAAGTCAAGATGATGGACCTATCCTGATTCCAATGATGGCCAATCATCAATCTGTTCATAAATCAGATCAAACAAAAGAATTGCCTAGAGTGAAATCACCAGATCAATATGAATACTTTCAAGTTCCTATTAGACCAAATAAAGTACTACTACCACCACCTCCTAATCCTGATTACAATCAAGGATATCATTAGTTTGATAACAGAGATGATGATGAAGACAATCCAGACCAACCAAATAATCCACCTTCCAGAAGGAGTTCTCACCCTTCCCAAAGAGAATCACCCAAACAAGAGAATTTTGGAGAAGATCTCAAATGAGAGTTCTCTTCTCCAGAACAACCTCCCTCAGAACACTGCTTAACTCCCACTAGACCAGGGATTAAACACTGAGGACCTCAGTCAGGTCACAGATCATCGATTGATGACAGATATCAGCATAAACAATACCTTGCATCAGATTCTCCTCCTATTCCACCCTCACCTCCATCACCAGTGTGGAGAATTCCAGATTCCATACAAAGGAACTGGTATGGTCCCAGACAAAGGGAAGATGAGTCATTAGTGGAATTTTGAGCTAGACCTTGCCATTACCAACCAATGAGAGATGAATGAACAAATGTTTGTGAACCACTGAAGCAAAGACAGGAATGAAGATCACAAAGAGTTCCTAGATCTAGATTCATTCCCAATAATGCATATGGGGATAGACCTCCAGTAGAGATTGAATCTGAAATTAGACAAGGACTTGATCCAATTCAAGAAGATCAGGAGGAGCAAACTCCTAGAGCAGATATTTGAAACATTCCAGAAGAAGATGATGACATGGAGAACCTATACAGTAATGTTTGGTTCAGATCTCATCTGAATGAATTATTCCTAAACAATTATAAGATGTCACTAAGTGTTATTATTTCTTTCTTATCACTTAGTCATGTGTATTCTGGACACTTTTTATTTTCCAACAATTACTCACCTCTTCTTTGTCATTAGTCCAATGACTCATCATCATCTCCTAATTGTAGTCTATTCCATCACATTCCATTGACTCACTTTGCTAACAGATCCTGTGTACAATAGTTCTTTCATATTCCATCAGCTTCTATACCTTGGGTATATAAGTGTTTCTTTTTCCTTACTTCTCTTTAAGCTAGTTCTCCTCAGAGTTACTGCCTGTACCTCTAGACTAGCAATATACCTCTTCTCCTCATCACTACTTGACTCTTTGAGAGCCTTTATCCATGCTCAGAATGGATAGCTTGTCCTTGACCCTAGAACCCTTGTCCTCAGGTACCAATTTCATCATCTTGTGAACAGTACCTTTCAGAGTGGAAGACTCCAAATGGTAGAGGAAATGAGCTAAGTGGGAATACTCACTTAGTAGGAGATGCTTGAGGTGGTAACCAAGTATGAAGGTAGTAGTTCTTAGTGTAAACATCAAGTACAAGAGAACAGAGATGGAGATTCTGTTAGAGGAGCGACTATACAGGAGCTCCTCCTTATATACAATACATTGTGTTTGTATCTGTATGGTTGTTCTAAATATGTAGAACAATAACAGCCAATGGCAGTAAACTCTCTTATTGTACTATTAGTAATAGCCAATAGCAAAACATGAGCAGTGTCATATAGAAAACATAATGATTCATTAAGATAAGATTGTGTGTAATCATGCTTACTAGAATGATAAGATAGATAAGAAGATAAGCATGATCTAGCATCTAATTGATGCTGACTAATGATTGCATAAGCATCATTCTCAACAGTACCTTGACCTGGTCAATTGTTTATCATCTGGTAACCCTTGATCCAGTCAACTATCATCATCTGGTTACCTTGAAAGTCCTAGTCAACAACTCATTGCCTAGTGACTCTGGTCAACAACTCATTGCCCAGCCCCTCTGAACCCTTGAACCTCATATAGGCTTTTCTAAGGCTATGCTTTGCCCTACCTGGACCAAGCATAATACTAAGCTTCCTCAAGACAAACAATAAGAATGGAACAATGTAATGAAGAACAAGATTTCCTCCTTAAGGGAGAGACAAGTTTGAGAACTGGTTGATTTACCAAAAGGACACAAACCCATAAAGGTATATTGGTATTTGTGATTCATCTAGAAAACCATGTAAAAATGAGATTTGTTGCAAAGGATTTACTCAAGTTTTTGGAATAGACTACAAAGAAACATTCTCACCAGTGACACAGTTTGAAACCATCTGCCTCCTTTTTGCTCTGACTGCTCTCAATGATTGGGAGATAGAAGCACTAGATGTCAAGACAGCTTTTCTTTTCAGAGAACTTGATGAAGAAATTTATATAATGCAACCTGAAGGATTCATGGTGAAGGGTCAGAAGTTAAAGATCTGTCAGTTGAAAAAAGCTATTTATGGCTTGAAGCAAGCTGCACTTCAATGGAACAAGCAGCTCAACAAATCTCTTGTTGAACTTGGGTTCAAACAATGTGTTTCAAACTCAGGCATTTATTTCAAAGTTTATTGGCAAGGATGTTATTATCATTATCATTTACATTGACAATACTCTTTTCATGGCCAGTAACCACTCACAGGTTCTCACTCACAAAAGGAAGTTCATGAAAAGACATGATCTTGGAGAAGCCAAAGAATATCTTGGTATGAGAATCACAAGAGATCACAAAAAGTGAACCTTAGTCCTAGATCAAACCTTATATGCTTTGAAAGCAGTCAAGTGTTTTAGTCTAGAGAATTGCAAGGAAACTTTCATTCCTTTATCTACCAGACATACTTCAAGAGTTAATGATAAAGATGTCAATCCTTCTCTTTGAAGCTGATACCAATCAGTGATTGGATCCTTGCTTTATATCATGCTTGGAACCAGACCAGATTTGGCTTATTCTGTGATAAAGATGTCACAATTTTCTTCTAATCCCACTAAAGAACATCTTCAGAAGGCCATGCAGATAATTCATGATCTTGCCCATACTCAAACCCTTGGCTGGCCAAGGAGATAACTCTTGTCTTATGACTTATTCCAACACTGATTGGGCTGGTGATGTTGATACATCATGATCAACAACTGGGTATGCTATGTTCTTGGCAAATGGCATAGTCTCTTGGTTATCAAGAAGACAAAGAAGAGTTTGACTATCTTCTACAGAAGTCAAATATTGCAGAATGACAGAATATGCAAAGCAGATCCAATGAATCTCAAATCTATTTGAAGAGCTAAGAATTAAACTTTATTGTATACTATTGTGCATAGACAATCAAGGAGCAATGTTCATTGCATCCAACCCAGTTCAAGAAGAAAGAATAAAGTACATTCACATTCCTCAACACTACATCAGAGAGGCTGTTGAATTTGGCAAAGTGGAACTTTTTTATGTTCCTACTAATCAACAGTTCGCCGACATCTTCACAAAGAACCTAGGACAAATCAAGTTCCTAGAGGGATTATGAAACCTCTCCCTGTACTGTCCCCAACATGAACAGTGAGGAGTGTTGAGAATGTCTTATCTTATCTAATCTTATCAGACATTCTATATCAGTCAGCTCTTCTATCTTATCATTCATGTCATCATGATTTCTCATTTATTACTCATTCTTATCATGATGACTGATATATTATTACTCATGCTGACTGATACTAACACTGCTCATGTTTTGCTATTGGCTCAAATAAGAGCCTTTACTACCATTGGCCACTATTGTTCTATCTATTTAGAACTACTATACACACGTACAAACAAACCTGTACTGTATATAAAGAGGAGCTCCCTCACGTACGC